>JAUJYS010006275.1:0-10440 GCA_033995665.1 Melogona broelemanni | reverse complement strand
TACCTGCGTCCCCCCTCCTCCCCACCCCCAACCGTATAATGGCTCTTGACGCTCGAGAAAAATTCCGGATTCTGGCGGAGGGCGCAATTCCCCCCCCCCACCACCCCCCATAACCCCTCCAGTCTCCGACTCCACGCTAACAGTCCTCTTCCAACTAGCTCCTCAAGAACGAGTGACCCGAAGAAATTTACGATCAACCCGAGCGCCTCTCCGCTCCGCAGGTGGGATAGACATTGACAAAGTGACGTGCAGATTGTAGATGCCTTGACGGACTTAAGTGACCGCCAGCCCACTATAACCCACCTTTTTTTTTCGTTCGTTCGTTCTCTGGTCAGATTTCCATCCCGTTCGTTCCCCTTTTTTCAGCACCCCCAAGACACACTGTCCCCTTCCTCCTCTCTCTTCTGCGGTTTAACCCCCGTTTCTCGAACTTCGTTTGCCTTTTTCGGTATAAAACGGTTAGTATGAAAACTTATCATTTCTAATATATGTCTACTTCCATATTGGTTTCTTCGTATAAAGTTTAACGACCCTAGCATGTGTGACTCCAGGTTTTCGTTAAAAATTAAGATGGTCGGAATGGGAAAATTTAATTGCTGAAATTAATCTTATTTTTTAAATTTCCTGACGCATTCCTGATACTGTGCTACTCGATCGACAATTAATATATCAATCCATACATCTGGATCATTCTATGGATAACGGAGATGCGATTTTGGAAGCATGTGCTTCCAAGCTCTGATATGGAGTCAAATAACTAAAGTAGAAATTAATCAATTGATTTTGATAATTGTTCGACTAAAACACACTTACCCACCACTTCGATTCATTCATTTAAAGTTGGCCTTACCCATGACTCGGACTGCCTGTGCACCTTCTTATTGAGTCAAATATTGTGTATGTCATGTGCAATTGGCTTTATACAGTACTGAATGCAAACATTTGGCATTTCCACTTACTGCCTCTCAGTATTTCAGCTACTTATACAATCGGGTTTTTTCTTCTTATTCGTTTTTCAACTTTGAGGTCATCATAAAAGTTACGTTCTAATAGTACTCTATTAATATATCTATAATGACACCCTGTACATAGCATATAAGTAATTCGGACACGCAATTCAGCCGGCTACCAGTCTACCAATACCAAAACACATGTCATGCATTTTACGACAACTGTCAAAACTATTCCAGCGACTGTTAAACAGCCGAGGGTTTTTTTTTTATTTCTTCTTGCAGTTGGAAACCACTCTACGTCTACATGTCAAGTCGTTCGTCTAATAATTGTTATTTGCGAATAGTCTTATCTTCGATTTCGAGATATAAAACCGAGTTGAACAGTCTACAGTTACTACCGTCGACAATAAATATCCCATTCATTAAATGCCAAGTTGACATTAATTAGAGATGTAAGTACAGTAATTGGCGTCGGTACACGCAATTTATTATTGTTTCTCAATCCGAATAAATGTTTCCCACAGGAGTTTCAAAATTATGTAGTCGCCTTAAACGGTTCTAAGACACGCTGACAATTGACTATTAAACGACATTTCCAAATTTAAGTATAGGGGTTTGATTTGTATAAATGTATTTCTACTTAATAAAAGAAATAAAAAAATAATTTAATAAATAAGAAAACAAATATTGCAGTATATACAGTATATTAAAATAAACATACAAATAAAGTCACGCGTTTGTAGTAACAAATAAGCCATTTCGTAATGCTCCCGCAGTATTATCATCATTTTCTTTTCGACATGGAAATAAACCACGCAGGATATGCGCGCTATGGTTGACAAGCGTTCCTTTTTTTTTATATTGTTCTCGTTTCCTCCGTTGAAAGATTGAGGGAGAGAACGCTTTTAAAAATATCGCTTTAAAATAACTACGTTGTTAACGTAATGTCTGTAATTCAGTTAAGTACGGTTTGGCACCCATTACGTATATGTCTATGTATTCAGGCGGCAGCAGCAGCATCTGCGCGCTGACCATTCCACCAACCAGATAGGGAAAAACAACGTTGAAAATTGAGCGCCTCCATTGGGTGCTGCTTTGAGATACGGAGTGATACTCTCCCGATCTTCCAGCCCCCATCCTGCACGCGGGGGTAATGGCATATCACACACGGCCAGTGACATCATAATCACACGTTGGCTCGCAAATCCGCAGTTAGAAATAATAACGCCGGATCCCGAGCGTCTTTGAAATTTATGGTTTGCCATGACGTCAACCCGTCAGAAATGAGAGTTTCGTACATGTGTACGGTCAACATCATGCTAAATGATCGGATATTTATCTATATGCAGGCGGATCGAGTCTTGGTTCTGACGATGCGATTGCCCACCGTGGCGGCTCGTCCTCAATGGCGAGGGAGGGCCATCGACACAAAAAATTGGATTTCACTATTTTTTCCAGCGCTAAACAGCTCTTAAATCTTCAGCATTTTCGGAGGGCACAGTTTCACCAATTCCCCCGGAATCGTATAAACGAGAGCCCTAGCCTGTAATCGAACCCTGGATCGTCCCACCACAGGTGGACGGTATACCGCTTGGACTCGACGACCTTACCTCGCAGATTGGGGAAAAATGGAGTAGGAGTTTGTAAAAAAAAAACTGAATTTAGACTTTGTTTGACATACATTTTTTTTAATTTCACGATTAGTACCATTAGTACCATTTTAATTTAAAAAAAATATATTTGAGCATCCTGGCTTTGGCCTTTTCAACTTTTCAACGCCATATTTTTGTTCAAAAGGCCGCCAATAAACATTCTACTGGCCGATGAAACGGTTCGGTCGTTGGCCACCAGGCCGAATTGTGGCGCGGCAACAAAACATCCTATTCTCTTTTGATGGTGGTGTATATGCATACATAATAGAGGTGAGGGTTAGACGGAGCTTGTTTTCGAGTAGATAGAGTCCGGAGAAGAGGCGAGATAAGAGAATGAAACGGTGGGCTCACCCCTGACAAGCAATCAAAATTACCCCGCCGTCTCCGACCGTCCCCACCCACCCTCCCTAAAACCTGTGCATTTTGTGCGCGTATGTGCGCACCCAAACCTGAGTCTCCAAAACCTGAAGTGCCACTTTTCCGACCCAAAGGTAGAGAGAGAGAGATATTTCTCATCAGGTGTGCAGTCTTTGATGACGAAATGGCACCGTTCACAGAGTGCGAGAAAATTTGGCACACTTTTTAAAATAATTAGCGAGAGTGTCATAATCTGCTTTATCGCGTTAGATAAAATAATCAGAGTTATCGTAACAATCAACTTTCTTATACACTTCAGGAATTCATCGTAAAATTGGCCGAAACGTTTTTGTAGTTAGATAACTAATCTACTAATTTATTTTTAAATTTAGAAGCAAATTGCAAAAATTGGTTGAAATGGTTTTTATTGGTAACTAACTGCTCAACTTTTTTTAAAATATCTTTCTGGTCACCATGATGGCATTAAACATCAGATAGAACCCTAACTTCTCAAAGTGCATACACATGTGTATATATTTTAGAATATGATGGCATCACCTTCCATTTCCGAAGTCAATAAAAAATCAGTACATGTGTTAACTCAAGTTTCTCCCTTATATTTATTCCATCCCCAAATAAAAACCTGCGATTCAAATGTTGAAAAAAATGAGTCTGTTCTCTGGCGTGGATGCTCACTAAAGACTAGATAGGTCTAACATAATCACAGCGTATTCAATCATACAATATTATATATATTATTGACTAAGTCGGCCTGTATAATGTGTGTAAAAGAGCCGTTCCTTCTTTTTTGTACATGCATTTAGTTTGCATGCAAACGCTCCCCCACCCCTCCAGACATTGTCAATCAAAGCTGGCTTTTTTCTTCAAAGGAATAATCACAAACCGAACCACCGCTGGGTTGGTCTCGTGGCCTACAAACGCTAAAAAAACAGCTTTCCGTACACTTAATGTGATGCAATATTCATTTGGGATACTTTTATAATAGGATTTAGTCGAGCAGCTAGTACTACGACGCGAGAGCTAATAAATATGTAAATCGGATATTTTAAAAGCGTTCGACTTCAGGCTTTTGTCTGATTGGGTGCTGGCAAACACAATGGGAGTAATTTATTTCTTTTAATTCATTAGTTTGGATTGAAACTTTTATTTAGGTACTTCTATATCAAGCTAGCTTGTTACCATGGGCAATTGACAAATTACAATTGTCAATTTACGATCTTAGGAGAATAACATTTTAAAACTAAAATTAATATTTCGCGAGAAACAAGATTTTTATGATGAGAATTAAATTTTACACTAGCAACAAATCTATTTTATTATTGTTGAAGAAGCTGACTTATGGCTGGTCATTTTGAAAAAGTCAAGATTGATAATGTACTTATATAAATTATTAAATTATTCATATGCAAATATGCACTTATGAATAATACAGGTTTAAATTAATTAATTTTGCTGTTCTCTGGGCGTGCGTAAATAATAACGTTCCTATAAAAACAATACATAGCCCTTTTTACGCCAAGCGAAAAAAATTGCTGTGACTGTCAGTTTTAATGGCATATCCCGTTTCCAGAAAATGACACAAATTAATGCAACCATGTTATGACAACTGCGCTCAATCAGCTTCGTTAGACTGGACAAGCGGAAACAAAAAATATGACGGCTAATAAGGGGGAAGGAGAGAGTGAAGAGGCAGACTTTCACCAATTACACATGTACCTGTGCAAATAACACTCGTATTTTAAAACTGGTTTCCACTGTATTGAATCCCTAATTTTAACTTACCGACAAATACACGTACAAACCTAATAACGTATTGTAACAAATCGACTGTTTTCCTAACAAATTGAACGGCATTCAGTAGTCAACAATTGTCGGCAAAAACGTCAGTATTTTTTTGCTTACATGTATGTACAAGCATGCCACGCATCCTCCTGGGATCAAAGGGTCATCCCTAGACGTCATAAAAATTTATAAGATTCGCCATTAAATCGCACCACCAATAGAGAACTGCGTGAGACATTTGAGTAGTAATCAATATGATTTAAAGTGCGCAATTACTAACTAAAATGCAGTTAATTACTTTTATTATTTAAAATGCAGGTATTTTATGAAAAAGATCGAACACAGAGAATGCTTAAATTTTGCATCAATGAAATAATTATGCTACTGATACAAAATTCGCATAATACACAATGTAGCCACTGAAGTGATAGAAGGATACGACCCGTCTAGCCCAGTTGGCATTGCAATCGACTGCGACACGGGCGGTGTCGGGTTCGATTCAACAATATGATTGGACAGCTGGTCAAAACTGTGCGGGGCATTCGATATTATTTTATTTCGTGAAATCTTGGACTGCGATCGAACAAGCAATTTTCCAATCTATCTGAGGTCTTAGAAGGATTTCGGCCATTTAATATGTGTACGTGTGGGCCGGGGATGGCAATGTAGCGGGGGTGGGGGAAAAGTTTGACTGAGAGTGTGAAGTATGATGCAGAGAGACTCAGAGCAAACGGGACTGTACACAGTATATATTTATGTAGGATGATATGGTGATGAGGAGTCTATATAGCGGGTGGTTGGCGAGTGGCATGGAGGGGGGAGAATTGTTCAAAGAGAAGAAAAAAAAATACATATGCCGTATACGAATGTCTGTATGCAAAAACCCCATAGCGCTTGGCCTCTTCCCGTATAGAAAAATACCCCGTGTCGGGATATAGGCCTAGACGCATGTACGTACAAAGCCCCCCGCCATAGAGAAACGTTGTGTGCATGTCAGGAAAGCATAGAATAAAGTACAAAAGACGGGTATAGCGTACGCGTATATATACGAGTATGTAAGCGAGAATAGTAAAAAGCAAAACTGACATTCATATCTGCGAAAGTTATTAGCATTTCTTCTGTATATCTTTCGGAGGTTAATTTTTGACCGGCCCAGCTCACGAACACACGTGCGCGTATGAACGCAAACTGTGCCCACTTTTAAACGGGACTTTGGTGGCCGAACGAGGAGGTTGTCTCGATTTGGATTCAGGAGCGTCAGGGATTTTCTAATACACCGAAATGAGCAACTAGGTTCACAGGACACAAATTCTTATGATCACTGAAAGGAAGCAACCACGATCTATACATTGATCTAACGATTCGTATACGCTGATACGTAATAATTTACAAAACCGTCGCGAGTGCTCCAAGAACATGCCAGGTGGTCAAAATTGTTTCCACTTCCAGCCCAACCAAATACTATTGCCCTTATGTAAAAGTTAACCAAAACCGTTAAATGTACAGGGAATTAGTGTTTATAAATATAGGAAATATCGCTCATTCTCGTGTACACGCGAGCCTCAAATATGCACCGAACCAACGTATTCAAGCCTGGAAGAAAAGAAGATCAACAACAACAAGGACAACAACATGAAAATGGCACGACAAAGAAGCCAACAAAAAACCAAGATGGCCGCCGTACGATTTATGACACGCGGCTTATTGTTTCGAGGAGAGGCGAGAAGTGAAGAGTAAAGAAGAAAAAACTAGAAAACTCCGTTCCCCGTTTTTTCTTTGGACACAACTGGTTCGACCACCTCTCGGCCGCTCACCGTGGTGCGGTGACACCGGTACTCTCGGAGACAGGTAGAAAGAGCGACGTCGTTTTTTCGGCGTGGCACCCCCCGCCCGCCCCGGTAAGATCAGCACCGGTTGACCGACGGCAAAATTCTTCTATCCGGAGCCCCAAAGCTACCTCAACGGGCGAAAAAAACGCGTGTGAAGGTGAGTCAAATGTGCCAATGTCCGCCACATGGAAGAGACAGACAAAACCCACTCGAAAACGCATTCTTGCTAGACTTGGCCATCGACTGTTCTTCTCCTCGACGAACGGAGTTCATCGAAAATCAAGTGTGACTTCTCCCCACCGTCGTCTTCAAGCAGGGGAAAGAGGACCTCTTCAAGAAAAAGGTTAAGAAGAAAAGCGGGAACAGCGAGAGAGAGCCAAAACTCGCACGATGGCAAAGACTTGAGCTCTCCAAAAAGGCAACAACAGCGCAAACGTTTGCTCGTGGTGAAGAGATGGCACGGCACAAAAACACCTTCTTTAGAGACAGCGAGAGAGGAACAGAAAACTATTATTCTATGGGCACCATCAACTCACGTCCACCGATCACACAAGACCAGTATTGAGGAGAAATGATAGTGGATTTAAGAAATTGTCTAAGCAAATAGATTCGCCTGCCCGAAGACGTGGTGTTCATCTAACAAACAAGAATATGTTTGAACGCAGTTGGGCTTATGTATATTATGAGGAGATTGAGCCGCACGCCGCGCACCGAGCGCGCGAGCTGCCGACAACAACGTCGCTGATGCAGACAGGCTACACGCGCCTGCGCGTAAGCCTACGTAATGGGCCCTCGGCACTTCGGCACTCGCGTCGACGTAATGGACTCTTTTCGGGTTATGGGGCTTTTGTGCGCTCTCGTCGCAACCACGCTCAGATTCCAGCGCTCCAGGAGGAGTGGACGTGGACGCCTACTATGCCCGTGATCGCGGGTTCAATTCCCAACCGAGACGACCGGAATTTTTCGGGCTAGAAAAATTCGTACGTTTCTTCCATCGAAATAAAAGTAAAAAGCCGTTGGACCCGTGCCTGTACGTTGTCATGGTGCACGTTAAATTTTCTACTTTGGTCAGAAACCTAGGCTAGGCCAAATTACTAGGTCGTTCCCAGGGGGTGGGGCTTTCAAACGAATGCGTTGGTAAGTATTCTTAGCACACGGCACAAAAAGTTATCAGGGTTTGGAACCCAGGTTTGAAGTAGTAATACTGGATTTTAATAGTAGTACCGTCTATTTTGAATTTACTAATATTGTAACAAAATATAATGTATATAATTTTTTAGTTTCGATCTCGATTTTGCGGACAGACATACAATTCACGATTAGATAAAAAATAGTTCGGTCAATTTTGAAAGTGCATACATGTATATATATATATATATATATATACATATTTTATTTGTTTAAGACTATGGTATTTGATATATTATTGTTGTTAAGCATATGGTGATATATATGATGATTTGCTTAATAATAATTCATTTATACGAATTTATTCATATAGGTCCACAGTAATCATACGCAGTAAGTTCACGAGCCCTATTATAAAATACCTTTCTAAAAAAATTGTTCATACTAATTTTATTATAAAGTCTAATGGGGGCATTTTTGATTGCAGTTGTTAATTAGCCATTTCCCCAGTCCTTCTCGCAAAATGCCAGTTAGGTCCATATAAACTGTAGGTACTGTACGATGTTTGCTGCTCCATTTTATTTATTTATAAGGGTCCTAGGTGGGGCTGCTACAATTTTTGAATATTGCCCAGATTATGCAACTTTACCAATCGTTCTACGGTACCATGCAGTTGCAGTAGAGACGCAATTGCAATTATTATGTTAGGACCTTATTAAAAAGCAAAATATAAGTATTGGTATGGTAGCAGTTAGGTAATAAATTTCTTACGTTATAGTTTTCATATTTTTGTATAAAACAAAATAAGTTTATTTTAATAATTTATTTTGTTTTATATATATTTTTTCGTATTTTATTAAAAAATATACATTAAAATGGATCAATTTTATTTAATAGTACTTTCATAAAAAAATCCATATTTAAGGTAAATTTTTCTAATTCTCATGAATACATATGTATGGTGATTTAATTTGCTATTATACTTGAACACTAACTAATGTACTAATGTACACAAACCTAAGCTAGTTCACAAACCAACATGGCCAAATTCTTCTATACATTCATAATCCAAAAAACGCACACTAATTCATGACTCATTCACGACAATACGCTTGTTTACCTTTTTGTTCAACAAAAAAAAATATTCCAGTGAAGTGAAAAAGGGTCTTACCCGTTTCTTTTCGAATGGGGCTGCCCCCATAAATTGTGGTACGAGTACTCGTAATTAGGCGCCCTTCAGATCCTATAAATGTAATCGTGATCACTGTGGATGAAATAATTGAGCTCGAATAAATTCGAGCTCGTGTCTCGCCAATAAAAATTATTAAAGCCCTAGTTGCTACTAATAATTTTAACTTTTATGATTCTGAAGGTCAGACCTCCCCTCGGCAAACGAATTTATCTGACATTGTGATAAGGTGCGCGCATACGAGAAAGTCATGTACATAATTTCAGTGAAGTCCTAATTGCCGCATAAATTTAAGCTCCTTAATTGCAGATTGTTTTAAAGAAAATAATTTTTATATAATTAATTGCCAATATTTTTGAAGTCAAAAATAATTAAACCAAAAAATGTTCATATATTTTTTTTAATATCATACATTTTATGAGCTTATTCAAGTCCTACAGATTATAAATATCAGATTCTCCCTCCCACAGGTCCTATAGGATTATTTTGTCAACGATTCCGATTGGAACCAATGCTGCCGCTATCATCTAGGGAAATTTCTATCAACTGGGGAAATTTTACATAGAGCTCCTTTTCCCACATCACCCGATGGAAAATACACCTTGGGCCACCGCGTGCACGCACAAAGGACACCGTGGGTGCCCAGACGCATCGTGAGTCCTGTTAATATAATGTGGGACCTTCTACCCCGCGAACACGCTTTGCAAGCATTAACCGCAGCCTATAATTTCGACCGTTTATATTGGATGAGCACAGGGTAGCGAGCAGCCCAGCAAATGATGAAGGTAAAAATAAAATAATTGCGCGCGACCCCTAAGGTGCACCGAGCTGTTCGTGTATAAAGACCTATACTGTGTTCCGATTCAAGAATCGGAAATTCGATCCATTACATCTACCATAAAACTATTACAACGATTTTTTTTTTTAATTTGACAGTAAATAAAAAAGTAATTTGTGGCCATCTCAAGTTTTTTTACATTGTCCACACAACCATAATTGAAAGTGATTTCAAAAATAAAATGGGGAAATACGACAAATAAACAAAACTGTCCTAGCGTAGCACTCTTTTGATAAAGCAAAGTGAACAATGGAGAATGATAAATATAGAATGATGAATCCAGTACAGGACTGAGTGTAACCGGCGAACTAGAGCTCTGTATTTTGTTTCATAATTTGTTTAATTTCAAATACTCGCTCGAACCTTAGGAAAATAAAAATATCGTAAGCAATGTTTGATTCTCGATTTTAAACCTTGAGCTCACAATGACTACAGAGGTGGTTAAAAAATAATTATTTACTAATTTACTGATTGGTAATTTTTAAATTAAATAATATCGACTCATGTCTGGCGATTTAGTATTATAAGGCTGCAAAAGATGTTGTGAAAATCAAATTCGGTTTTCCATTGAAGGTGGCTGCATACTTTACTCGTACACTCAATATTTATTTTTTTTTATTTTTATTTTTTTTTTTAATTCACCGTAGCGCCTAGTGCACTACAGGAATACTGCACCCTCGTGTCTCTTTGG
>JAUJYS010006274.1:0-10441 GCA_033995665.1 Melogona broelemanni | reverse complement strand
AACTTGTACCTGGTCGAAATGCGGCCAACTGAGACAATTTGAGACACGAGGGTGCAGTATTCCTGTAGTGCACTAGGCGCTACGGTGAATTTAAAAAAAAAAAAAAAAAAACTGTGGGCCCCGGGTTCGATTCACAGAGGGGGCTTTCGTTCATCCGATCCCGGGGGCCTGGTAACAATGCAAAATTACCACTAGGGTTACATAAGCTCCTGTAGTGTTGGTGTCCTGTACCTGTAGTGCATACTTAATTATAATTATAAACAAAGTGCGAAATTACACTTGATAAATTTATATTTTGGTATCGACTATTCGGGCTCGTTGTCGTTCGATGACAAAATACTTATCCGCATCTCGATACACGAATTCACTAATATCCCATCCAGGCCATCCGTGGCTCTCACTTTTGTTCAATATAACTTTACTTGTGTGGGTTGAGTCTATTTGGCGGTTCGGGGGTGTCGGCGCTCGCATGGCTGCTCTCTCCCCCTCCCCCTCCACGTCACCACCCTCCGCTGCTCCCGCCGATTATTTTCTCTTTTTAGACAATTTCCTGTTTTGGCGGTTTTTTGGGGTGCAATGGCGTGATCGATCCAACGCATGTGGATCAAGTTCATCGCTTCTTTAGCTCATGTCATTTCCATTTGTTTGTAAGACTCGTGTGCACAGTCAGTCTGTCGAAGGCGCTGCCTTTATTCGTAAACGATGTTTGACTTAGCGGCTAGCGTCTTCGCCAACTACATGTTTGCCCGTGATCGTGTGTTCAATTCCCAACCGAGACCTTCGGATTTTTTCGGGCGAGAGTACAACGTAACTAGTTGTAATTGCTATCGAGGAAAAGTCGTGACTGTTGATGCTGCTGCCACTTACTGGTGTTATTTTTAAAATGTTAGTTCGTCTATCGAGTGAGTGCAGCCAAGCACCACCAAAAGTCAGGCGTTGACTTTGAATGCCTCCAGTCTGAAGAGCGGTGCTGGCGTGCGTGCTGCTATTTTTATCCGCTAGTTTTGCTCAGTTTTCCAGCAATATATTTGGTTTTTGAAAACCATGTCGCAGCGATGTGTGGTCGTCTGCCTTTCTCCCTCGCTGTTGCAATCTTGGTCACTGTTCGTTCCGTACGATTGGTTGAACTTGCAACCGTGAACTTGTTAAGCCCACGTTAGCGACACTGCCGTGATTGCTTAACCAAATTGCATCTCAGTCTTCCAACTCAATACAAATACCCAATTATCTATCACCACCCATTATTTGGTAAATGGAACTAATCTTAAGTTTTTACATTTTCTGATTACTTTCATCTTAATTATTTAAATTTATTTATTTATGCGGTTTTTTTTTGTGTATGTGTGTGTGTGTGTGTGGTGGGGAGACAGGAGCTGTCCATTTTATTTTTAATTTTCAGTTTTATATTTCTTGCCCTATTTTATTTTTACTGTAGTGAATTTCACTATAGAAAATTCCGTACCTCCCGTACAGTCTTGTTAGGGGTCATTTTCACCAGTACACTGGCCGGGTTCGAATAAACGAGTACCCACGCGCGGAAACCGAACCTACAGGGTTTCGGCGAGTCCATACCCAAAAATAAAATAATTCATGGAGTGGATCTAAAAATTAATAATTCAACGTTAAATCGTCTTCAGTTTTATGACCCCTCCTTTGTCAAATATTGTAAGAAATATTTTATGAAAGACGTTTTGATTTTACAACGTTCATGATTAATTGTTTCGTCGTGCACAACGGCTAAAATAAAGATGTAACACTCTGACAGATGAATCGAGTCGACATGCGAGGCATGTCCCAAAAGTAAGTGCACTGATTTTTTTGCGCGCGACTTGAGATCTTTGTCACGATATGTCGGATATCGCTGGAAAGGTACCAGATGTCAGCTCTCTGTCTGTGTTGGTCCCAAAGCGTTCAGTATAATTGGCGCAGCGCATTCGAATTTTGTTTAGGGTCATTTCTCTCCTCAGTATACTTACTCAGCGAACTTACTTCTGGGAAGCGCCTCGTATGATCGAGTGAGGCGTGGACACCAACCATGGTGGCGCGATGGTGGTGGTCAACAGCTGCTTTAATTTACGATCGATTAAAAATTCGCTTTGGCGCGGGATGACAGGTTTCGGGTCAGGAAAATGGCCTCTCCCCGTATTTCATTCTGGTACACCGACTGTTCCCTGTGTTACTTGCCTTCATACTGGCTGTGGGTATCATGTTAATTGCGAAATCCTCCCGCCTCCGTCACGACTAGCTTAATGATGTTTCGTTGTGCATGCTAATACGAACTTCACCCTAGCTGCTATTATCAGATACAGAAATAAGATTTCCTAATTGGTTATTAGTTATTACTTGTCGACAACAAGAAGTCGGGAAAGTTAGTTTTTGGCCCTCGTGATGTATCTGGTTGTTCACGTAAATTTCTTGGTATGGCATGAGAGTATAATGATATTACCAGAAGGTAGATTTCTGTTTTTTGTTTTTTTCATTTGAGATTATATTGAGTATTATTGAGTATTACGTGCATGTATTTTTTTTTATCTTGTTGCTTGTTTGGTCGAAAACATTGTTTTTCTGGTCTGCGTTCTCCTCCTTTCCCCCTTTTTTTCTGTGCATCGATAATTTTAGCTGCAAGTTTTATTTTTCGATAAAAAACATCCGTTTACTAATTAAACGGCATTTCCTGCTTGCTGTTACAAATAAAAAACATCTCTGGTTGTTGTATTGATCCCTTTTGGCAGTTGTTGCCTGTTATTTTTTTTATGGGCATCGCATTTTATTTGTGGTTGGTTAGAGGAAAAATCTTCCGGGATTGTCAGTTGAGAACCACCTGGAACCAGCTGCTCCATTATTCTAATTAGTCTGACACAAACAGACTAAACAGTACGGTATAAATAAAAAGATACAAACCTTGTACCAATACGTTGCACATGAACAGATAAACTTATCTAGAGATCCACCCTATTAAGGTGCGTCCACCCTTGTATCAAACGCCCGTATCAGATCACCGTTCTGT
Organism: Melogona broelemanni; assembly: GCA_033995665.1. Lineage (NCBI taxonomy): Eukaryota > Metazoa > Arthropoda > Diplopoda > Chordeumatida > Chordeumatidae > Melogona > Melogona broelemanni. The sequence goes on along the minus strand of JAUJYS010006274.1, from coordinate 7,434 downwards.
ATCAAATGCCCGTATCAAAGTGTCACAAATATCGGATCGGAGCTGTTCCCATCAAAAGTCGGTATTTCCCCGATACATGCAGACTTTTACGTCGAATTTTATCATCCTTTGCAATTTATTTTATATCAAAGGATGATACGTGCTACAGATACGGACAATGTGGACGGGCAGTATCTTTCCCGCAATCATTGATCCAACGATCATTTTCTACGGACTACGGATTACGGATCTTTCTTTTGACTACGGATCCAACGATCATGATACGATCCTTTATCAGTTTTTGTTAAAATTTAAACTACGAATATGGAGGTAGAGCGGTCAAAAAAAAAGTCCAGGCACGTCTCTGTAATTATCAACATTATATTATTTTAGTGTTTTACACATTTACTTTGGGATGGGGATTTTGATGATGCACAAACATGTGCTTGAGTAGCCATATTGGCCTCAGTTTGAATACTGGAAAAATGAAAATACGCGCATTTGATACAGAACAAGATATCCTCTAGTCGCGTATCCGTGTCATGATCGCGATCATGATACGCGCGTTTGACACAGACGTGGACGCACCTTTATGGATTCTCTTGAAAAGTCGTAAGTCGTACTCTACGGCTTGCTCAGAGGACAACTGTAAATCAGTGTCGCCTCTCTTTCCTTTAATGACATCACAAGCGTTATATTTCGTGTGTTTTTGAGCTGCACTACGATGTAGTCCACTCGGCGCATTATCGCCATCATTCGAGGGTGGCACATTTTCTCCACAGGGTTCACAATGAAAGCTGAAAATCAGTTTTCCTCAGTGTTGGTCGAAAACCAAAAATTTTCCCCGGGTTTTCCCGACCAAAATAAACATTTCCCCTCAATTTTATTGGAACAAATTACATCCGCCGGGCAAAAAGTGAGGAGTTTTATTGAAACGATATTTTCTTAAGTAAGAAGTAGTGAAGTAAGAAGTTAGAAAAGAGCGCGAATTTTTTTTAGACGTGTCCATAAATTAAAGAAATTTATAAAAATAAAAATGTCCAATATTTTCAAAATTTTCCCAGGACATTTTACTATTTACACAAATAGGAAAAATACATTTTCCTATTTTTGGTCAACGATGGTTACCCTGACTTATCCCTGATGCACCCTTGTACCCTGATGTACTCAGGGGTTGAGAGCCTGATCCGGAAACCGAACCGAGGCATTGCCAAGTTTCTCTATCTTTACCAACTACGCCGCGACGAACTGTACGATTTCAAAGTCACACCGTCAAAAATGCTTTCAATGAATGTGTTAACAAAAAAGCACTCTGCCCATGTCTAAGGGGAGAAAAAAACGAAGCCAAAAAGGGGCGCAGTAATGCCGAAGTGATACTAACCCGAAGGTCCGCAGCCGACGCCGCCCATGCCGTGCGGTCCGCAGGGAGCCACTTCGCCCGGGTACGAGCCGAACGGCAAATCGCCCCCCGACTCCATGGTGGACGCGCTGCTGGACGACGCATCGTAGCCGTCGGGTGATTCCCGACCGTTGCTGGTGTTGCTGATCTGCTCCAGGAGTTTCTGTTCCTTCAGCTGCAGGTCGTGCAATTTATTCGTTAGCTCGGTGTATTCCTAAGGGACGAGAAGGAACAGGCCACGATTAGAAGCGTACCAGAAACCCTTCAACACCTGCAGTTGCTTTACGTTGATGTTGATCAAGTTTAATTGCCACAATATATATTTTTTTTAATAGAGAGGTAACAATAAAACACGCAATGGTGATGCATAAAATACACGCAGAGACAGCTGTAGAAATAATTGAGAAAACGGATTATTACAACACGCGTTTCTGTACGAGGAAAACAAATCATAAAGAGTTTTTTCTTCGACGTTCAGCCATATTCTGTTTTTGTCTTCAACCTTTCCGTTTGTTAATGTTAATGTCTCGACATATTAAAATACTAAGTTTGTTTACAATTGTTGCCGTTTTAACTTTGGTCACGAACCCTTCATCTTTATGGTTAAACATACGGCTCCTACGAACTTTCCTTCATTCAACCTTTCCATTGATACTTGTCTATAACTTGTACTTATACTTGTCACTGTGCAAATTATTTATAATAATTCCTTTTCCGTTCCTTCGCTTAAAAAATATTTAAAAAAAGATTAGGGAGTTTTGTGATGTTCACAAAAAAACCCGATTACGTTCATAACGACGCCAAATGGACATTTACGGAAACTGATCTAAAGAACACATGGCGATTGGCAGACATAGGTCAAAATCTTTATGAATTGCTGTTTGTCGCTGTAAAATTGTTCCGCTGTCGACACACTTTGAACAATTATACTCGTAGAAATTGAAAATTACGACAAAAGGAACCTTGTACACCGAAAAGGAACCAGAAAAAAGGAACCAGTTCCCGTTCCAGTGCCTCAACAAAAAGGACCAGTTCCCGTTCCAGTGCCTCAACAAAAAGGATCAGTTCCTGTTCCAGTTGCTACAAAAATTGCACTCGAAGAAAATTGAAATTTATGGCATGGTATAACCCTGTACAAAGAAAAAAAACCTCGTTCCAGTTACTACAAAAAAAGGACCAGGACCAGTTCCAGTTCCTACAAAAATAAAAGGAACCTAGGCGTTCCTAAGCTCCTCAAAAAATAAACCAGTTCCTAGGAACGGCATTTTTCCGTTCCGCCGTTACTACCCAACACTGCAACCACTGCACTGTGATTCACACAGACAAAACGGATACCTGTAATCGAAGCTGGATCCGCACGGTGCCCGCAAATTTCCCATCATAGAACGTACCACTCAACATCCGTCATCTATCTATATTTATTTATATCTATATCGATTCTATTTTTAGCCACGCCAGATCCAAATAAAAAAATCTATATCCAGAAATTTAATGATCCCGGCGAAGATATACATTTTTTTATTGGTACCCCAAAAATAGCAACCAGGAAGCCTATAAAACGGCACGCCGCGCTCTCCGGTTGCCATGGCATCACGCACGCCGGGGAATGTCTGACGACAATATATATATATATATACTCGACACATAAACGAGAAAAAAAATAAAAATACGTATACTAGTACGCGTCCAGACAATAGGTGCACATACACACACGACATACGTCGACTTTGGCCATTAAAGATGAGCTGACGTCATAATACCGATGACAAGTCCACGAAATGACAGCCCCAATTAAGAGACCGCATCGTCCATAGAGTGACGAAACATGGCCAGCAAGGTTATCCATTTCGGAGGGCGAGAATTTTACGATCGTTCTTGGAAGCGATTAATTGATTCCTAATTTGTCATAGCCGCTTGTATTTTTTTTCTGCGTGTGCAAGGGCTGATTGAAAAGTGGGGAAACAACCGGGCATAATACGAGGTGGTCAAAATGTTTATCTGAACTTTCCATGACCGAAATCGAAATACTCCAGACTTTACCTGACCAAAATTAAACGATCGAGTGACCGATTAGCGACGCGACGGCCCCGGGTTCGGTTCCCGGCGCGGGCCCTCGTTTACTCGATCCCGGGTTACCGACAAAAATATCTCTCTCACAATAATGCTTAAACTCAATTCTTAGTTGGTAAGCCTCCTTAACAAACATTACAAAAAAGTCTATTTCAAGGCTAACTGTTCCCAAGGTCATAGATCGACATATTAATTTCGAAGGTCATCAGTTCGACAATCCTATTGTTCCATAAACTAAATCAGCGGGTGACATTTCCGATCGAACACGATTTGTTGTTTTAGCCAACAAATTCGGCTGAAAATGTCCGTTGCCCCCAGCGCAGACTTCTATTTACTCGATGGCCTACGGGCACTCGGGTCATAGCAGCCCCTCTTTTCACACCAGTTGTCCTTAACTGGTCTTTTAATTTTGTCTAAATATTCCGAAAATAGCCAATGGGCGAACCTTTCCATGGACTCGAACACAGCAAAATCAGCGGGAGTCAAATTTTTGGGAGCAAAAAATTGAGTCCACGACGTTTAAAGGTTGATAAAAATGAGACCCTGGTCGGGATTTTCTTTTTATTTTTAATCACCGTAGTGCCCAGTGCACTACAGGATTTTCTGCACCCTCGTGTCTCTATGGAGACATGTGAGGGGCAGGGAAGGGAAGGGGAATGGCAGCTGGTATAGATTGCCAGGCTGCAGGATCCACCCCTAAGCTCTGGACTCCCTAATGGAAGCTCAGGGGTGACGCCAGTAACCCAGGCTAACGAATAAGCGAAAGCCTGCGCCGGGAATCGAACCAGGGACCGTCCGCTTCGTAGGATGTTGCCATACCCACTGAGCCATAGGCATATATCTCCATAGAGACACGAGGGTGCAGTAATCCTGTAGAGATTAGCACTACGGTGATTTTAAAAAATCCTGCAGGGATTAGCTCTTCGGTGATTAATTAAAAAAATTAAAACATGTTGCGCATGTGAATGAAATTTTTACCTGCATGTAGAACACGTTGGTGCAGTGCCACTAAGTCCGGATGGCACTTTTGATTCTAACCAACCGAGTAAGTGCTGAGCTAAGTGTAATTCTCTCTGAAATTATATTAAGAACCATAAAAGAAAGAAGAAAGAAATATTAATGAGAAATAGTAATGAGTAAACAAGATGGTGTCGCGTCGTCGTTGAACAATTTGTCAGGGGGGAAATAGAGTTGTGTTTAACCTTTTGCCTTTAATTTGTCTCTGCATACCGAGTTAATTTTTTGTTTAAATGCACGTACCCTACTTTGAATTTCCACTGCCTCTGATATGCCTATTACAACCACTACAAGGTAGATGATTTTCATGTCGCCTTTCATCGCGAATAAAATCAATTTTGACAATATTTCAACTTGCCTGTGTCTGAGCCAGGTTTCGGATTCGACACCGACACTTGACCTGAATGTCGACATATAAGTGGAATTTTTTTGTAATCCATCACAAAACACGCAAGTCCGACCAACGACTCTAGAACGTGTCACGAAAACTTTGTGACCTGTTGCGTTTATTTGCATAGTGCACAAATATACATGTACATATACTCTGTGTATGTATACATACATGTATGTATTTATAGGTTCGCATTTACTTATGAGGTTGCAAAAATAGGTTGTTTTACAAACGTAGAAGGCATCTTGAAATGACATTAAATGATTGATATACATGTATTTTACTTGGGGGCTTTATTCAGGTAAATCCCAGTAAACCATGTGTGTGTGATCACATGGTGGCCGCAGACACAGGATAACACACGGCTCCTACGAACTCTCCTTCATTATTATTTTTTAAAAATTGCGTGTTGCTACCTTAATGAACTTTACCCCGTCTCTTATATTTTGATCGACATGTCTCACATTGCACTGCATTACCTGCTCTCTGCTGTAAGCAATGTGACGTTCACAGGGGAAGTCAAATTTTTGCTCAAAATAGATCAACGGCTCGCATACATTTATTCCATGTACGTACCGATGGCTCAGTGGGTATGGCGACATCCTACGAAGCCGACGGTCCCGGGTTCGATTCCCGGCGTAGGCTTTCGTTTATTCGTTAGCCTGGGGTACTGGCGTCACCCCCTGAGCTTCCATTAGAGAGTCCAGAGCTTAAGGGTGGATCCTGCAGCCTGGCTATTCCAGCTGCCATTCCCCATCCCTTCCCTTCCCTACCTCTCGTACATCTCCATAGAGACATGAGGGTGCAGTAATAGTGTAGTGCACAAGGCACTACGGTGATTTAACAAAAAAAAATACAATATACCGCATACCCGTAAGCAGCCCCGGGGGCCTATGCATCTACACGAGTAACACTGCGAATGTTTTCTGTATTAGTTACGGTAATTGCGGTAAATTTATTTCTTACAATAAACTTTTCTTTATTTGGGGCACGGAGACGGTATTCATGCAAACATTCGAGTCGTCATCAGTCAGGAACAGAAAAAAAATGTACCTTATGAAATTGTGCCTTTATGCTCACGATCTATTATTTTCACTCTGTAAATACAAATAAGTTATTTTTCGGCGAAATAATACATTATTTGTTATCTTGTTTAGTTACATCTTTTGTGCTAGAAAAATATTATTTTGTCTATTTCGCATGAAATTCTCGCTGCAGATGTATATGATTTATATTTTGTTGGGGTAACTGCCGCGCCGTATCATTATGGAAATATGTGGGAATATACGGGATTGTATTTTTTGTTAAGGTTCCATCCCGGTGTTCTAACCCGAAAAATTCGAGAGGTATCGGCCAGGAACTGAACCCGCGATCACATGTATTGTAGGCGAGAACGCCCACACTACACCACCGAGATGCAAACGTTACAAATGTGTTGGAGCATTATATATCATTACAAGCTGTGTAAATAAAGGGACTAAAATTGTAATTTGCATTATTGAAAATCATTTTTTTTATTATTATTTATTTGCTTTTCCAGCCACGCCTGGTAATTTCTTGACCGAATATCGGTTTTGACTTAGATCATAGAGTGAGTCGTCCATCGACTTTATTCTGCAACGTAATTGGTGAAACGAGAGATGGGTTTGAATCCCAATAATACATTCATTCAATGCATTGAGCCATTCTATTTTTTTTTTGTGAGGGAGAATTGGTCACGCACACCTTTTTTCCCGAAGGTCACGCCATCGGTGCACCGCACGTGTATAACAAACGTTTTTCAATAATCGATGTGGGGAGGTGACAATTTCTTCGGAGTCACTATAGAAATGGCGAACTCGTTTCTGGAATCAATTTCGCGTGTGTTGCTAAGGGGCTGTTTTTCTTCTGTCCCATTTAAGTAATTATTTCCTATTGTTGCTAGGCTACTTTAACGACTCGTTAATTCAGACGTTGATGCGCCGAGCTTTCAGACCGTATCTCGTGCGTGTATGCGGCTGTCGCGTTCGAACTCGCTAGTACCGAATATGCAGCGCCACTAGCGGAGACAAATGGCGAAACGTCAACTGCAAGCAGCTGCTTAATTTTAATCGGCGTTATCGATAAAGTTGCGGGTAGCGCAAAATGTATATTGGTCATGGATGTCGTGGTTTTTAATCTTTGTGGCCTTTGTGCATGACCATTCATTGGTGAAGTTTGGTTGCGCTTTGTAGATGCAATTGGCTGAGCCCAATAGATGTGCCACGAGAGGCGGAAATTGTAACTTGGAATCACATGCCAAATGACGAAATTTCTGCCGCCTATAGATAAAGCACAATTCCAGTTCGACCCCTGAAGAAACGGTTTTTGGAATTAAAAATGAATAGTTTTCAAAAATTCTATTATTTTTTCGACAGCCGGATTTTTTTTTCTCTTTTTTATTAAGGAATTTGCCATATTTGGGTTGTCATTTATTATGCGATATTACCAAATGCAATGCAAACGGCATTGCATCCATTAGGGAGCTTCCATTAGGGAGTCCAGAGCTCAGGGGTGGATCCTGCAGTCTGGCTATTCCAGCTGCATCCCTCTTTCCTTC
>JAUJYS010006273.1:0-10441 GCA_033995665.1 Melogona broelemanni | reverse complement strand
CAAAAATAATTCAACAAAAGACAGTAGGTACGTATGGCGCAATACACAACCGGGCGAAGCCGGAATTAAAGCTAGTATGAAATAAATTCGAGACGTACTTGTACATTAATATATATTAAAACAAATCATTATTGTCAAATTAAACTAGTATGGAAAGGAAAAAGAAGGATTTTTTTTCCGTGTTTTAAAAAATTAAAAAAAATATTTTTTGTGTGTATAGCGCTCTACTGCGCTTGGTTGTTTTGGCAATGTATTTAACGAATAGTGTACATTTAATAGACGTAGCGTGTGTTGCAATTGCATTTTATATCATTCCTTTTTCACTAATCGACAAGTGTCTACACAACTGTCTCATGTGGGCGAGTGTGGACATGCTAACTCATTGGTTTTTTTTGTTTGTATCGTGCAATTTCGCAATTGAATAAAAAAAAAATAAAAAAATATGCGTCGAACCGAGTCAACGATGAACGAGATTTTGAAATAAAATACAAAATGAGAAAGTCATGCTGATGTTGAAAGCATGATAATTACGTGTCTTAGGTTCTAATATTAGACCTGAAACAGCGGTTAGTTGAACCCCCGGAGTGTAGAAATGACAATCTCGTTCATCGTTGACTCGTCTCGGTTCGACGAATATTAATGTAACAAGTACGTCTAGAATTTATTTCATATTTTTGTCTTCATACGCTTACAAACTGTGGATTTTAAAGGAGATGAACATTTTACAGTGCAAAGTTCTACGCCGAATTTTTATTTGCAATTTATTTTTTAACTCTAGTATTTTCGTAACTTCTGGGTTCGATGCCACGTTGAATTCGCAAGGTGAACACAAACTGAACATCCTACAGTTTTTCCGCAAGTCCGACATGGGGAAACGGAGAGTATTTCAATCTTAATAAATGACTAATTTGCGCTTCAATTCAAAATCAAATGCAGCATTATGTAGTCAGTGTTGGGTAGCAACGGCATAGGATCGTTCCAACCAAAGAATTCCTTTTCTGAGAAATGTTGCAACGTCCTCAATTCTTTCTTTAAAAGGAACCTCCAAGGATTTAGGACGTTCCAGTATATACAAATGAAAATGGCAACACGCTCGATGTAATGCGAAGGATTATTCGTTTCCATGACTAAAAATGCTTAAACCTTTTGAAATTCACGAGGAATTTGACGGAAAATACAGTTAAATTAAATTCGGACAATTACTTCGAAAATTGCGATAAAAATCAAATGATTGCCGCACCGCAATTTTTATTTCTTTATTTATTTTTAATCGAAGAAACGTGGAACGTCCTCGGTCCTTTATTTATGAAGGAACGTGGAACGTCCTCGGTCCTTTATTTATGAAGGAACGAGGAACTGTAACGAGTTCCTTTGCAAAAAAGGAAGGCAGCTAGCACAGACATTATAGAGGTCCATGACACCTCAAATAGATAAATCCCTTCGGCACTGCACCGGAACTTGTTTCCTTTTCGTCCAGCACACTTCACCAACACCCGCAGCTTAAATTCAGGAAATGAAAAGATTTGATATCTCACTAACAAAAGACTCAACTAAGGAAAGACAAAAATGGTTAGGGAAATAAATAAATTTTATACCTAACTAACGAAAAGCTTTGAGTTTCCCACATCAGCACAGAAGCCGTATTATTTCATTTCTGGTGGTGGCCGGGAGAAAACTCGCCAGCAAGGAGGTGACTATTCTTTTCCAATTTTTTGATATTATTAAACCTAATAGTAATCAATTCTTCAGGTTGTACCTTCTTGATTTTGAAATATATAGTGTGTCACCACGTAAATCGAAATGATCTAAAGCAACTACCTTGGAGGAGAACGTGAAATGATTCATCATGTAACTGACAAGCAGCAGCATTCCGATACAAGTAGGTGGAAGGGGTAAATGTATGGGGCTGATTCACAAATTCATTCATGAAATTCTTAGTAATCATAACTCATACCGCCAGTCATACGTAATGTCTGTACGTTGTTAGGTACACGTTGAAGATCCCCACCAAGGTCAGAAGCTTAGACTAGGCCAAATTCCAAATTACCAGGTCGCTCCCTGAGGGGCTGGTAAGCCTCCGGAACAAATGAGGTATGTACGCGTAAATAATAAAATATATGTATTCAGAGATTATTTTGCATCAATATCCAATCCATATCCAAGTTAGTTTAGGTGCTGAAACCGTGGTTATTCTTCGAAATGAGGATCCAAAAGTCTACATACTCGAAAATATAGTATCGTAGTAGAAATGAATCTACGACGATAGGATGAAAGTTCGTCGAAGTGTTTCACGGCACAACTAACCGTGTATTTTTGTATCTCTACAACTCCACATGTCATTAAACGCGTTTTATTTACATCTATAAACGTGTTATTTATCATTTCGCAAAGTTATTTTCTTCTAAATTAAGTTTGTGATCTCGTTCGTCTTCAATTCACTCGGTCTCGTGATTAACATTCCAATATTTTTGAAGAGAATATTAAGTACCCCTTTAATCGCTTGAGCAATTATGGAGGGGCTCATTTTTACCAATACCTCTGGAACGAATAACGAAAGCCCGACCGGTGCTTACTATTTGACTGATAGTAAGTTGAAATCTAAAGGACAAAATGTGAAAGCACGAACAGTGACGATGCAACAACTTTTGATGGGTATATTATGCTACGTTATACTCACACCACACTTACGCATTTTTCTAATCGTATTCAGATCTGGGTGTGCGTTTAGCGCCCCCTGGACAGTAGCGTTGAAGATGCCACCACCTGTCTTGTAAATCGAATCCCGGATCTTCGTAGCTCTCATATTTTTTTGTTCATTAAAATGAAGGTCGAATCGAAAAATTTCTTTATCGCCATCGTGCGAATTGTTCTGCTTTGTGCTGGTACAAGCGGGCGATGCATTTGTTGTGAGTTAACACACGCCACACTTTTCACGGATAAAGGCTTTATGATATAAATTTTAAAACAGGTATTCGAGGGTATTAAAAGGTTTGTTTTAAGGGTTTTTCTGGAATTGGGCTGAATGCTTACTATAAGCATTCAGCACGTCAGTAGGTCTATAAGTTGACATCTCTTCTAATCCTAACTCGTGTTGTCAAAAATTCGGGATTTTCAGTAAAATTCATGTCTTTATTCAAAAATTCGTTGGTTATTCGAGGGTAATAAAAGTTCGGGTTGAGAGTTTTTCTAGTTGGTTGGGTTGGGTTGGGTTGGGATGACCATGATCGCCGTCACCCCCAGACCACCTGGAAAGATGTGGAGGGGGGAGAAGACCACCCCTTAGCTTTGGTCGAGGCTTTAGCTATGAGGGGTAGGGGAGGAGAAAGGGATGGGAAGAGGAGGGAGAAAATAATTATGACGTGCTGAACGCATATTTTTGGTCTAAAAGTCGATATCTACACGAAATAACCTCTAACTCACGTTGTTAAACAGTCGGGGTTTTTGGACTAAACTATTTGTTATTCTTTGAATTTCTTATCAAATTCAGGCATTTTTCGAGGGTACGAAACGTTTAGTTTGAGGGTTTTTTTCTGGTTAAATGGGACGTGCTGAATCCATATTTTAGGTCTAAAAGTCGATTTCTAAACGATTTAACCCCCTAAATTACGTTGTCGAAAAATCGGGATTTTTTCAAAATAACCAAGTGCTACGGATTTTTTAATATTTTTATTCGGACATTTTTTGAGAGTATGAAAAGTTTAGTTTTGAGGGTTTTTTGGTTAATAGGAAATGATCAATAAATCTACTGAACAATAAATAGTCAATTAACGGTAAACATCGCGAATCAAAATTGGCGCTAAGCTGGCAAAGGGTACGGTACGTAAACCGTCTGCTCTTTCCTAGCCAACCAAAAGCGCTTCAATAACACGATTTCAGCATAGCGCTGAGAAGAAAAATAGTTCGCGTGATTGCTATTGCCCGCTGCTTACCGCCATCTGTTGCTAATACTTGGAAACGGAATAGCCAGGCGATTCAAAAGAACTGGAAAACCTTGGAGCGTAAATAAGGGTGCGTAAATAATTCGTAATCTTTTTCGCGTCATTGAACCCCGTAGCGCCCATCTTTTCTTTGACGTTATATTGCCTAGCCGCATCAAATAATTAAACGCCTTTCCAAAGAGAAGGAATACTTTTTTTCTTTGCAATTTTATTTGTTCTCTTGTTCGATTGGTTAATTCAAAGCATAAATTTTTATAACCCGCGTAACATTCCCATAAAATCCCTTAAAATTAATGACGTTTCTACCAAACCCACCTTTTCATTGTCAACCCGCACAAACCCAATGCGTTACCTACAGATATTGTAATCTAAAGTCATTATCACCAATTATCAATATACATCCAATATGTCCTCCCACTATTTATTGAAAATCAAAGATCGCCATCACTGAAGTGAACATCACAACATTAGATTATGTACCCCTCTAGTCGCTTGAGAAATTGTTAAGGGGCACATTTTTACCAGTACCCCGGAATCGAATAAACGATTTCGGCGACCGCACATTCAATATTTGTGCTTACTTTTTTAGTAGTTAAACAGTATTGTTTCGAATAACTACACTTGTTAGTTGCTTATGCAAAGTGTAAAGGGCACATTTTCACCAGTATCCAAGGATCGAATAAACGATAGCCTGAGTCGGGAATCGAACCCGGGACCACCCGCTCAGTACTGTTGCTATAACCACTGAGCCACTAGTACGTACGATTACTTACTTCAATTGCTTACCTTCTTTATGCTCTCGACGGATTCCATATGTTGTTGGAAATGTGAATATTGAGGGGCAGATGAATATCTTAAAATTGTGCTTTTGGTATTATCGCAGACAGATTAATCCGTCAGTAAAGGTTGACAAGCAGCAACATTATTCTAAAGAATGCCAGACAGATATGTTGTTGTTGTTATGATCCGTCGAGTCGTTTCCGATTCCTGGTGACGCCATGAACAAGTGCTCTCCAATATATTCATCAAGTATAGGTTTTTCGTGGCTATAAAAGCCAACTGTCCGTTTCCGACCATTCAACGAATTTGTGATTAATTTGTTCTAGTTATAAAAGCAGAATTTACGAATATTTTGGATTATAAATGTAGTCGCGGGCACAGTATTTTTTAAAATTCATAATTGCATCCTGAAAATGTCAGCGGTTTAACACTTAATTAAGAATGTTTCTGGTAGTACGTCACTTTAATGTTATCTCGATTTGCTGCCCCGTGTTTACCAAATGTTTGCAACCACAACTAGCACCAGCTACAGGCGAGCATTTGACGTGCCGGTTTGCCAAATTATAAGGGGCAGCAAACGCAAATAAGCTAGAAAGTATTTTGGAGCACTAATATAATTAGCTGTCTAATTTGTTGTTGTTGAGTCCTTCGTGTCGTCTCTGGACCCCGACCCTCGATCCCCCGACACCTGGTGACTTCAGGGAGCAGAAGCCCCTGAGTTTTCTTGGCAGAATACAGAGGTGGTTTGACATTGCCTTCCCCCGCGCAGTACCACGAGCCAATCAAACGATCGGCTGCGCTCGGAATCGAACCCAGATCCGCTGGTTAGTGAGAGAGCACGCTACCTCTCGTAGCGTGATTAGCATTAACACTAAATAATGTAAAGCTTTAAAAATGTGTGACTATTAAATAATCAATAGTTATACACCGAGGCGAAATGCATTCGTAAATTTCAGATCATTTTTTAAAACATTTAGCTCCTTTTGAATTATTAAAGTATTATTAAATTTTGAATTATTAAATTTACAATTATTTTTTTATTTTTTACGATTCTGAGAAATACTGAATAAACCACTTTTAAAAATGCAAGAAACACCTGAAATAAGAGACTTATTTTCATCACATAAAATCACAGAAATTTGAGACACAACCTGAATTCCTTGAAATATTGGTACTCAGTTTAACGATTTCATCATAATTAAAGGTTTCATCATAAATAAAAAATACTGGCGGAGCTCAATACCCGAAAGCACATTTGATGTATAATTTTTTTGGAAGCTATCAAACTCGCGTAGGTGCTCGAGCAACACAAAATGACGTAACCGTTGAGCCCCCAAACGTCAACTGTTCCATCGTGTAAACATTGCCAAACAGCCCAAACTGAGCGGGATAAGGCCGACCGTTATTCCAAATAACACTGATATTCTCTATCCTCATTTGGCCCCGTTTCGCAAGCAAGTACGAAGTCGAGCATGATGCAGAATACAGATGCGATTTTTAAACGGGAGCGCTTATAGCAAGGCGCAAATTGTGTCAAATCGGTAGCTTTGAACAGAGACGGGTAATCGCAGCGGCAAATGCCCATAGTGCGACGAGTACACTGTTGTAATGTTCCCAAAACTATTTTAATTTGCTCCCTTTCGCATACAAAACCACTATGAATTATTTATTTTTAAATAAAATTAGATGCACCGCTGGCTTGGGTCATATACATCAAGGTTCAATACAAGGAGACAAGGCGCCCCGTCTTAGCTATTGCCCAGGGAGGTTCATTGCGAATTGTGCCAGAACGAGTCAGCGACATTTCCAAACAGAGAGAAAGAACGTGCTAAGAGGGGAGAATATATAGCTTTTAATTATACAGGTCACAGGTGAGCCAGTGGTCGCCGGCTATCGAATGTGGCTGCCAAAGAGCGTTGAAAGTGTAGAAGCCAGATAGATCTTGGACAAAAGGATGTGGATAATTCCGAACGGTTCCCTCCGGTTCAATCTAGTTCGATCCGGTCCACCTGTAAACAAACTAACTGACCGGCGCATCACCCGATGGTATTTCGGATCCCGGCAGACACTTCCCGAATTTTTCGGGCGACAAAAATCCATACCTTCCTTCGTTGGAAGTATCTGCCTGTACGACATCAGGTACACGGTAAAGATCCCTACCTAGGTCTGAAGCCTAGGGACACTGTCATCCCTGTACTAACAATCCCATATACTCCCACACATTGCCATAGTGCTACGGCGCGGCAATTACACCATCTAAATCAGCTGAAACCACACGTCACCGCTAACATCGGCGCTCGAACCCTACACCTCATTGCCCCACACACGTCCGCTGTATACAACACACCTGCAACTCCGGGCGAACGGCGGTCTGACGCGGCGGCGCCAACCGGTGACGGTGACTCCTCCATCATCGTCAGCGCGGAGCCTCACCACCCGAAACACATGTACGTGAACCGACGGTCAAAGGTCAAAGGCCGCGGCTGCCGAAATGGAACAACGGGCGGACGGCCACGACGGGACAGACGGCGTGGAGTTTAACAAATCCCGGGCGCGTGTTACGGCGCAGACCGAACTGAACAACATATCGCGTGCAGCTACAGTCACGCAAACACAACACGATTGTAGTAGCTTTGACGGGAGAACAAGAAGCGTGCGCCGGTCTGTCTCGTTGCCGAGCGCTGTAGGCACTGCCCCCGATGAATCATCGACGCGAGGGGCGGACGCAGAAATCTATCGGAGCACGCGGTGGGACGACGACGACGCAGAGGCGAAGGTATATCCAGAGTTATCTTCCCCAGCTCTGGCGCCGCGATATACGGCAGAGATCGCGCAAAAAAAACGTCAGGCGAAATCAGATCTGGGGAATATGGTAATTGGGTAATTAAGTGTCGGTATTTCCGGCGATTAATTGGACCAACGTTTGATCGAGACGGCAAATTATTTCACAATAGTTATATTCTTATTTCTCCGCTGGTTTCGTAAAAGCACAATGCAGCAAATGAGCCACAACTAAGACTTCATTCTAAGATACGGTTTTTATAATCACTTGAAATTCAACCGATTACATAAAATAAATTATAAATCAGTGAAATAAATTCCGATAGTACGCCACGTTTAATCCGTCGGTTACAGAAAGATAATATATAATCACGTTTTATGGGCTTTTTATCTTTGCAATCACTATAGCACTACAGAATATTCCGTACCCCTCGTATTGATCTGGGAAATTTTTGAAGAGATAGAATAAACGAATGCTCGTTCCGGGAATCGAACCAGGGACCAGTCCGCAATAACGCCTGGACGGTCAATACCACGCGCCTAAAATCACTGGGTCAAGACGTCAATGCGCACAACTATTAAAAAAGTGGATGTGGTCGGCGAAGCACGGTTAGATAAATCCAGATCACGTCATTGGTACCAGATAATCCAAACACCTGACCAGCACTATTGCAGATGAAAGTGAGGTGGAACCTGTCCGAGGAACGAAGACTGTTTCCCGAGAAACAATTGCGAGTAATACCGAACACTACAGGTACATGGTCCAAATTCGAAACGAACAAAGACGCAGTAAATTCAAGCCCAAGAACTGAAGCTCCGTAACTGACTGCCCGGATTGCATTCCAAAGATAAAATTAGAAATCTGTTAAAAAAAAAAAAAAACACCGCTGAATTAATTAATAAAATGCAGATTTCCAAACAATAAACGGATAAATTAACGCAGCAGAACTAATTGCGCGTAATTCCCGGCGTTCGAAACGCAAAATGTCCATCGTGATACGTGTACGCTCCCAGGTTTCTGCTGCTTGTCCAAAAGCATCACCTTGCCTGGAGGCTGTATCCTCCTACACTATTAATGGTGGCGGCGAAGAGATTGGCTATTTAAAAAAAAAAAATAATGAAACACACACGACACGAACCGTACTCTCGAGCGCTCGGTAGCCGAATCCACTCGCTCAATCATTCGGCAGAGAAGTGGAAAGAGAGAGAGAGAGAGAGATAGAACGCAAAACGCGCGCGCGCCCACTATGTTTTCCTCGTGAGACCCGAGCACACCCGCCAGCGAATGGCTTTCAAACATCGGGTTTAAAAAAATTATTAACAGGATATTTTATATCCATGGTGTTACCACCACAGGAGGAGCACATTTTAACCAGTACCACAGGATCGAATAAACGAGATCCTCCGCCGAGAATCGAACCCAGGACCGTCGCACCGCAGCCGGTTGTAATACCGACTGGGCTATACGACGAGTCGTACGATTTCGACGTCCCTAATCAATGTGTTGACCTGCAACACTGGTAACGAAAATTCAAAATATAGCTGCAAATTTAATAGGATTGTAGACATAATATTACAAAATCCGATTTACATGTACATGTCACAAATAACGATCAGATCGCGTTGTCCAAATACGTTTCAAATTTTTTTTCAAATCACCGTAGTGCTAATTACTAGAGGATTACTGCACACTCGTGTCTCTATGGAGATATGTGAGGGGAAGGGAAGAGAAGGGAATTGGCAGCTGGATTGCCAGACTGCAGGATTCAACCCTAAGCTCTGGACTCCCTAATGGAAGCTCAGGGATGACACCAGTACCCCGGCTTGTCGAATAAACGAGAGCCTCTGCCGGGAATCGAACCCGGGACCATTTCCCGTGGACCATTATCACTGATGTGTTTCGCAGTATTCATTTATTTTCTAAGCCAGTCTGAGCTCATATTTTTTTTATCAAGCACTTACTTTCTAGCGTTTTTATTTTTATATTAGACTTGAGGTCACAGGAGGACACGCATCACCATGCATTCATTCGCACCAATAGCGAGAGCGCCCCCGCACCGTATCAAAACCCTCCGCGCGTCAAAATCGCCAACAACCCCCGGGAAGTACGGATCGATAGCCGGGCTTATCGAAGGATGGTGGAGGCTGTGTCAGTGTGCAGGCGTCTATTAAATATCTTCCGGAGACACCAGGCGCACAAGACACATTTTCATTCGTCAAGACACAAATCCAATGAAGCTCTTTGTAACCGCACGCAGATATAAAATAAAAATAGGTGAAAGTCATTTACGCTGGCCGGATATAATTATCTCGCTCTACTCAAAAGATAAAAAAAAATGAAATTATTTTTATGTTCTTTGAAATGCAGTTCTGCCTAGTCAACGAAACCATAAATATCAGGTAACTTAAACTTACTAGTATAATTAATTTGTTATAAGTTCTGTGATTACGCGAAACCACAAGTTATTTTTGTGTTGTTTGAATTACATTATTTGAAAATGATTCTTGAGCACACTAAAGTGTTCTTGTCGATTTTATTTATTATTTATTTTATTATTTATTTTATTGTTTCTTATATTATTATTATTATCTGAAGTTTACTTTAATCACTGGGCTGCTTAAAAATAATGAATAATTCTAAAAACAGAAGAAAAAAGGGGGGGAGTTTGTCAGCTAAGCGACACACGTGATCTACCGTGATCACATACGTTGCCGTATCAAATAAAAGTCAACCGATTGCATAAAATTAATTATAAATCAGTGAAATAAAGTCCAATCGTTTTCGGAATGGAAAGCGATTGCGAGAGAAACGAAATAGGCGGCCATCCGCCATTTTGAATTTTTTTCGAGAACGTGTGATGTGTAAGATATTGACGGTTGGAAGGGAAGATGGCGTTGTGATGATATTGTGTCATTTTTTTTTTTTTTTTTTTTTTTTTATT
>JAUJYS010006272.1:0-10441 GCA_033995665.1 Melogona broelemanni | reverse complement strand
TAAGTCAGTTTCGCTACTCACCCCACTCGACACCGTATTTTCAGGTCGCTCATGTCTTGAACGTGTAACTTAGCCAAGGTTTGTTTATCCGCAATTTTGAAATACAACGTAACTATTGATTAACGTAACTTAATAATTTGATACTTCATATTTTTTTTTTAAATCACCGTAGTGCCTAGTGCACTGCAGGATTACTGTACCCTCTTGTCTCTATGGAGGTATGTGAATGGCAGGGAAGGAAAGGGGATGGGATTGGCAGCTGGAATAGCCAAGCTGCACGATTCACCCCTAATCTCAGGACTCACTAATGGAAGCTCAGGGGTGACGCCTGTACCACAGGATCGAATAAACGAAAGCATGCGCCGGGAATCGAACCCGAGACCTCCCCGCTCAGTAGAATGTGACCATACCCTCTGAAATCTACTACCACCCACAAAAAAAACGAAAGCGACAGAAATAAAAAAAAACAATATAAAAATTAGTCATGTTAAGAACTGGTCACCTAGCAATCGTCCGCAGGTCTCAATGTAGCAATTCGCGCTCTATCCCTCAATATCTCGTTTGACCCACGTCTAAAGCCGGCCGAATAGAAAACGCCGCTTAAGACAATGCAAATATTTTGTTGGAACGAGTAAACTAGAATTGATTCACGAGGAAACAATTATGTCCATTATGTGTACAATAGAGAGCGACCGTCTAAGCTCGCTAGCCCCCTCCACCCTCTCTCCCCACGAACAAGAGAAATTCAATTACAGAAGATTGTTAATTAATCGCGCTAAACAATGAAGAAACACAAGCGCACCCACCGGCCACCCCCTAACTCAAATCGCCTAGAAAGAGAACACAATTAAAAAGACGAGCAGGGATTGGACAAAATAACGTAAACTTGTTCACAAATCCCCAAGCAACCGGCTGAGATTTGACATTAGCTGTTTCAGTCTGCAGATATTTTGCTAGTATTTTTGCATACTGCAAAATATTAGGAAATTTGTACGCATAATCGAACAAACGGAAAATTCATATTGAAAAGGAACTAGGAACGGCCAAGCTATTTTCAATTTTCATAGGAACTGGAACTGGAACGGGTTCCTTTTCTCATGGGAACAACGGGAACTGGAACGGGTTCCTTCATTCATGGGAACAACGGGAACTGGAACGGGTTCCTTTCGAAAAGGAACGAACCCCAAACTGCTCAAAAGTATCTTAATTGTACGGTCGTCGCAGCTCAGTGGTAGGGCATCCACCATGTGTGCGGCGATCCCGGGTTCGATTCCCAAATCGGGCTTTCGTTATTCGATCCCGAAGTACGACCATTCACAATTACTCAAGCGATTAAAGGGGTACAGAATTTCCTATTGATTTAAACACTACCGTAATGACGATAATTATTGATTGTCAATAAAATAAAATTCGTTGTATAGAAATTGATGAGAGTTCGCGTTAATTTGTCCAAACCCTGTACAGCAAATCTTCGAACGCGAGGGGAATTACCAAAGACGGGCCCAGACGCAAACGGAAGGGCCGAATTGAACGAGAAAGAGACCGACCAAAAATAATCTAGTTTATAAATATAGAAATACACATAGACGTTGTTGGGCCCTCTACTATTCCCCGGTGCCACATTGCTCAATAGGCGACTAGAGCGACGCGCGGTCCCGACATCGCGAAAACCGTTTTCCCCAAGTCCCAACATATGTTTTATCCGCGTTACACCCCCCACTCCACCCCACACCAAAACTACCACCCACCACCCCCGCTTTTCGTAACAGCTTTGGCTAACGAATGTCGTTTGGAAGCAATAAATTGCGTCACGGGACAAACACATACAAACGCGCAAAAGTGTAACTCCTTACTTGGTTGCAAAGATAAACAGTTTTGTACCAATGTCGGATACACAAGATAAACGGCGTTCCTGTATATATGTGGTACATTTTTTTTGGCTGGTGTCAGAAATTCTCCTGAGACCCCGAGCCTATTTCGAATGCGCAATGGTAAAAGAGAAAAACGAAGAAATTCAAATTGCCTGTTCACCTTGAGATATCTTGGACCATGAATTCAAAAACAATTTTTCACCTTTGAGATTAATTGTCCAAGTACAAGACCTTAAAATTTGTTACTAAAATTGTGATGATCGAAACGATTATTTTTGCACTCACTCATGCAAGATTTCGAAACAGTTTTAGACCATAAATTCACCCAGTGGCTCAGTGGGTATGTTGACATTCTATTGAGCGGGTGGTCCCGGGTTCGATTCCCGGCGCAGGCTTTCGTTTATTCGATCCTGGGGTACAGGCGTCACCCCTAAGCTTCCATTAGGGAGTTCAGAGCTTAGGGATGGATCCTGCAGTCTGGCTATTCCAGCTGCCAATCCCCTTTCCTTCCCTTCCCTGCCCCTCACACATCTCCATAAAGACAAGAGGGTGCAGTACGAGGCCCTACGGTGATTTAAAAAAAAAATGAATTCAATGACTTTTCAAAACGAAATTTTTACCGTTTTGGGGAATTGGATCTCTGCTTTATTACACGCCACAAAACCACCGCACAGATAAAACTTAAGTATCAATTTATCAAGACTCACAGGCATGGGAAACCCCGCATTACTTAAAGTGAATATTATGGAACATTACGAAAGTGTCGGTGATGATCGAAGTTGTAGCCATTTTCGATTTAATAGGTGATTCACCCAATTTATTGGTTTCACTTTGTGTACAGGCCCATGCTTGTGCCATTAACCCTTTAAGCGCTATTTACTAGCCTGACTCGTCCATGTTCACTAAGTGTGCATTAACACGGGAGATATCGGCATGATCTTTCACCTTTACAAATCCCCTAGTGATTAATATAATTTCACAAATGCGAATCCGATTTGAATTTATCTATTGCGTTGGAGGTTTAACTTAAATTTAAAGGTGAGAGATGAGTCTCCCAAAACAAACGTATCGCCTAAAGGGCTATATATTTTCTATGTTACGAGAGAGCAAATCAAAAACGCATTTACTATTGCATCCACGTAACTTTCTCCATCAACTTGTTTTGGATATTTAATTTCGTGCCCCAGGTTCACTGCATTTTCAGTCATTAATCCGAAGTTGAAGAGGGCACGAGGTACGACGAGCTTTTAATCTGTGATTGGAAACCTCGTTGAACGAGACAACCGGCACCCTGCCGCATTGAGTTGAGGGGGGTGGGGTGGTGCGGGGGAGGGTGGGGGTGGTGCGCCTAAGAGGAGGAAGGAGGGAACTTACTCTGGCATTCGAGACAGAAGTGGTCATTGATAAGTTCTCTTTGTCAAGAGTCTGGCATTCTCTCTGCCTCGCTCGCTTTCTCCTCCTCGCTGTCTCTGTCTCCGAAGCGTCGTTTGCTTCCATTTATCAGCGTTCTGTAACACGCTCAACTCCACCACCCACCGCCATATCACCCCTGCGCAACCGCCCACACTTTTCACCCGTCCGTCCACATCGAGCAACTTCCTGTGAACCCAAACCAAAACGAAACGACAGATTGCCTAATTTTTTTCAGATTGCCTAATTGCCTTATTTTTTTGACGAATGGAGGGTTTCGAAAAAAATGAAACCTAACAAGAAATAAACACAACGGAAAAGAAAAACGCTATAAAAAAAATTCATCTGAAACGAAAAATCCTGCCACAATCAGACTTCTTTTCCATTGACACTTTAGAATAGAGTAAGCGCACACCTAAAAGTTGGGTAAAACTGTTAACATTCACGCCGTAAAAACAGTCTTGTACACATGCTTTGCATTGGACGTGAGAGCAGCGAAGCTAGTTTTTTTACCAAACGTGCAGGGAGCCAAGTGCATATATTTCGGCACAGGACCTCAGGAGGATATGACTAGGCGCGGCGCACAAGCTTAAGGTAACGTGAACTGCCTATTCGCATTGGTTGCTATGGCAACCAGTCCAACGAAAATCTATCTCCGATGTTGCCTCCGCCGGGGCTTTCGCCACAGGGAAAGAACATGGGCACAATATCAGGGTACAACTATTTTCTATAGTCTATATTTAAAGCTGGGGATGTGCCTTTGCGCTGTCAAGTACAGGTTACAAATTGAAACCTTGGTAGGTAGAAAACAACAAAATCTCCTGTAGTGTAATTAATTATTTTTATTATTTCTGCGTCGAAGCACGCTTGCGGAAGGCCAACACTGAGGTCAGGAATAAAATCAGGAAAATTTTGAACAGGAACCTGTTCCAGTTCCGCATCCGCATCCGCATCTTTTCAGTTCCTCAAGAAAAAAGGAACAACTTCCCGCTCCAGTTTCTAATGAAATTAAAATGAACCTGGCCCTTCCTAGTTTCATTTTAAAAGGAACCTGAAACATTTCCGTTTATTTGATTAAAAATATTTAAAAAGAGATTCACAAAATGTTTTTGAGTACGTTTATGATGACGCCAAGTGGACATCTTATTCTTTACGTGCGGCCATCTAGTCCAGTCGGTCATGCTTCCGACTACGGTGCGGACGATCCCGTGTTCGATTCCCGACAGAGGCTCTCGTTTATTCGACGAGCCGCGGCACTGGTGTCACCCTTGAGCAAAACAACCTTGTACACAAGAAAGGAACCTCCGTTCCAGTTCTTCAAAAAAAAAAGGAACTAAAGCGTTCTTTCCTCGGAAAAGAAACCTCGGAGTTCCAAAGTTCCTTAAAAGTTGAACTAAAGCGGTATCATGTAGGATAATGAACCTAGACGTTCTAAAGTTCCTAAAAAAGGAACTAAAGCGTTCCTTCTTCAGAAATGGAACCTATGCGTTCCAAAGTTTCTAAAAAAGAACCAGTTCCTAGGAACGTAACTTTTTCGTTCGGTTCCTACCCAACACTGGGCACGAATTTCTCACGCCCGAAATCTTCCAAAGCCATCACAGGCACAGAAAGTAACGCTCTGCGTCTGCCCTGAGCGTCCTCTCCACGCCCTGGAAGCCCTGGCCGCCAACCACCGCCACCATAGCCGAGACATCCAGCGCGCGAGAGATAGGCTCGTTCAAATTGCGCCATCTTCCACTCAATCTCCATGCCTCGGCTGCTGAGCGTGGAAATAGGGAGAATTCATGTAAATCGCGGCGCATCAAACTCTAATGCCCCGTGTATACACCACGTACACAACGACCAACTGTGCTGTATGTATGTGTGTGTGGAGGAGGGTCGTCCGTTGCAATACGGGGCTTTATACGTACATAGGGTCTGTGATGCTACCGAGCGCCAAGTATCATCATGTTAATCCAAAGTGTTCATGGGGGAAATATAGCTGCGCGGTAACTGGCTATATCGGGAGTGCTGGGGGTTTGCAAACGAAAAGCATACGGTTGCTGGATGATGGGCTCTGTACATACGCTCGTACGGTGTGGGGGTGGTGAAAAAAGGGGGGGGGGGATCGGTGGCGGCTTAGTGGCTGGTGACCGCGGTCAGTAAACGGAACTTTGATCTAGAAATAAATACAAATATATAAACGTACGCATAGACACAAAACAAGAGCCTAATCAGAAGATAATGCCGACAAATAATTGTGAATAATTGTTGGTCGTAACATATACAATTTCAAGACAAACCCGATCGCAGGCATGCGCCGGGCTCAGTGCTCACTGGGTCATTTTAAATAAACACGGATGCCTAAGCTAACTACAGGGTTCAAATCAGCTTCCCAGCCCTTCCTTGCCCCTCACATAACTTTATAGAGACACGAGGGTGCAGTAGTCCTGTGGTGCACTAGGCGCTACGGTGACTTTAAAAAAAAAAAAATCGTTAATGACCTTCGAAAATTTACGGACTAGAGAAATTCGTCCACAGGCCTTTCTTCGGAATAAAGAAGTTGGACCCGTGCCAGTACGTTGTCGGGAAAACGCTAAGGATCTATATCTAAGGATCAAGTCTAGGCCAAATGATCAGGTCGCCCCTGGGGGATAGGGCATAGCCCAGACATAGTCCACTCCGTAACCAAAATACAGGAATTTTGTATGTCACAAGAGTCATTTAAATAAAATAACGGATTTTTATTGTGATCATCCTCCTGCTGCACAAACCCTCACTAGGTGTCGTGCCAATCAAACACGCAGGCTAGATCCGTGCTCACAACGTCGTCGCATAAGACACACACCGTCTCCTTCTCCTCTGTCATTCCCCATAAGACACAAGCAGTAGTGTAAACAAACCGTGTTGGCTTTTTCATTAGTCGTTCCGCCCCTCCCCCTCCCCGAAAACCTGCGTATCACCACTTTGGAGAGCCAAGACCTCTCTTTGGAGGAGATGAGTCGCTCGGGCTCCAGCCACAAAAACCGCACCCATAGGCGCGTACGAGCGAACACACACGCGCCGCAGAAGACGCAAGATGACATGGCAACGTGGCTCAGAGGAAGTTCGACGCACGCAGAGAAGCCAACCAGAAAGACGTCGTCAGTCTGCAATTGTGGTCACCCCCAGTATGTGCTCCACAGACAGCTGGGGGCGACGTACTCAACAGGCAGGCTGGGGGCGAGGTATTGACGGGACATTTTTGGCAATGGAGTTTTCCAGTTTAGGCGTTCTTAACGACAAGTTATCGTACTCGGTATCGATCAATCTATTTAAAAATTCGGATTCACTTTTTTTTAAAGAAATGTGACACCATTAAAAAGCGAAATCTCGTGAAAACGTGAATCCAAATGTGTGTCTCGTGGAAGTTTTCGTGTCAATTTCATATAAAGTAAATAAGTAAAGGAATTAAACGTAGATGTAAAAAGATAGCTGGTAAAAGCAGATGTATAAAAACGTATATGATAAAAGTAAATGTTGAATAAAGGGGAAAAGATAAGAAATTTAATAAGACGAACAATTTTAAAATTGCATTTAAGTATTAGATGTTCAATTCTCGAATTCTAAGACAATCAATATTTACCAAAATATTTTTTACAATTTGAATGAATGAGCTAAATATTTTTTGCCAAAAGGTCAACCAAAGGTCAACTGTTTTAAAATACTTCAGAAACTATTTTATTTCACGTGAATTATTTATTAATTTAGTAAAAATAATAATTAAAATTTATTATTTGTAAAAAGTAGTAACTAAGCAAAAAGGAATATATAAGAACAACAATCACAACTTTTTTTTTTTGCATTTTTGGATTGATACATCGATCTGAGATACAAAATCATCAAATAATTTAATCAAATCAACAACATATACTGGTGCAACGTCATAATCACACTAATTCGCAAAGCAGGGCAAATAGCAACCCTTCAAATTTCCCCATCTAAAATTAATCATAAAGGCTAAAATAATGTGGTAGTGTATATAATCTGTGATCGTAATTTCTATCAATTGATCTTGACCTTCCAATCTCGCATTTCCATAATTCCACTCGAAGCTCGGCATGAAGAGCCCCCCCCTAAAAAAAAAAGCCAGATATGGCCATAAGCCAAAAAGAGATCTGTAGACCAAGATCAAAATCCGGCCGCCATCAATTGCGACTAATATTTTCTTCCGTATTAATGAAGTAATCATTAGGATATTGCTCGGTGTCATGGCCCGCAGAAACGTTATTAGCACGAGAGAATGGTCCGTAAAATTGAATTACGACGCGGGAAAAAAGAGTTTAATCTTCGGCATGGATAGAGAGAGCAGCGCGTTGCCATCTGCGTTTCTCGTTTCTCCCACACCAGTGTGACTAACGGCAAATGCAACCGCCTGAGACCGGAGCACGCCGAGAAAATATCACACAGAAAGAATTGTTTTATTTTTGCCGAGAAAATATCACCGAAAGATATTGATACGATACGATAATTGAGCTCAAAGTTGTGGGTTATTGGACCCAATTCACACTATTATCATTTCACGTTTTAATTAATGTGGCAGCAAGTTTAAACCTTGCAATAACATATTACAAAATGAATCCCATGATCGTAGGTTCAATTCCCGACCGAGATCTCCATTATTTTTTGAGCAGGATAAATACCAAAGCGCACTTTCCATTGGACAAAACAAAATAACTATTGAACTACCGGTAATTTTAAATCATTTATTGATATCAATGCCCTAGAAAATAAATTAAAAAAATTATATTACAATTGCAAATCTAATAAACACCCGCCAGCAGCCCCGTAACTAATGGGCTGTGGGGGGGAGGGTTAGATGACCAGTTCAGAATAAAGATGAACCATTGCCGACACACTCGGGGGAAATAAAAGTTTAAACGAAAAGATTAAATAAAGTAGGTCTCAGGAGAATATTCTGGTAACTCCAGGACCTACGAGACGTGGTCACCAAAAAACCAAGCAGCATCTATTTTGGTGGCACCATGTACACAAAGCAACGAGGAAGTCACCTCCGTTCCACATTCCAAAAACGTGAGCCGGAAATATCGACATATGCGCCGCACGCCGCGCCACCGCGCACACATACACATTATATCCTGGTTTGCATAATAAAATTTACATATTTTATGGGCGTCATATTTTACCTCTCTTGACAATTGCGCGCGGAGATCTAATGGCGTAATAGGGAAATTGGTAGAAACTGACGCCGGTGGAACGACGCAAGGTGTATGGGGGAGGTTGGAGAAAGGGGTGGAATGTAGTCTTGGATGGGTGGGTAGGTGTGTGGGGAAAAGCAATACGCGGAACCTGGCTAGCAAGAAAATCTCTCAGAATATGAGAAAAGTGTCCGGATACAGTTTTGAAGCATTAGGTTAACCCGCGTAAGCTACAACGGTTATTAGATTAAACTCTGAAAGAAACCACCGTTGTTAATGTCAATGTTTGTAGACATATGTGATTAAAAATAAGCGAATAATTCTGTTTTAATATAAAAGTCTTCTAGAATACCTTGGAGCAAAATATTTAATTAAATTGATAATGCGAATATTTGATGCAGTAATTTATGCTAAAATTACGTAAATGGAATTTTTTTATTCTGAAGAAATAAAATTGATGAAAATATGTTAAGGAAATGCTGTTGAAATGAGCTACAAGTTAGTTTGATTTAGTTATATTAAAAATGTATGCGTGTTTATACCATAAACGCAAAATTCATACATTTTAAATAATTTTAAAATTTACTTAAAGGCGAATTAATTGCATGGTGGCACGCCCTTAAATATTTTTTTGATTGTTTACACCCATAGTAGTGAATATCTCATCAGGAGGTTATGTACCCCTCAATGCGATTCACCATTATAGAGTAAGTGACAAAGGCCCGTACCGGGAATCGAACTCAGACCATCTCACTACATCGAGTCGCAAACTAACAAACTATCGCTAGTACCAATTAATTTTTTTACAAGGTCAATTGTAACGGGACCGAAGCAACTGCTTTTCTAGAACGCCACCAGAGGGCACAAATAACTGTCACGCATAGAGATCAGAGAGGTGAAGGGAAAACGGTGAGTAGATCGCACGGCACGTGAGGACCTTAGGTGACCTCAATGTGAGCTTCCAACGTTCTGGGTGCGTCGATAAATCAAATTTGCCATCGATCACGGGCAGCACTATATACCAAAGTGCCCTGAAACACTCAAGCGCATTAACACATTTGACGCGGTCATTAATTAAGATTAATTATCCGGTTAAAATCACGTTTTGCAATGGCAGCTTTTCCTGCCTAATACATTTGGCGGGGCCAGCCAAATTATCACGTAATAGACGATTTCACGTAATTTACTGCCCAGTTTTATTAGACTATGGAGACTATTTTATTTTTTATTCTCCCCTCATTTTCAGTTTTAATGGCATTCGCGCATTTCAGCGAAATCAAATAATTATCCATTTATCCATAATCACGCTTGTAAATGATCTCATAGTAGTTTATCACGAGTATAAAGAAGCTGACCCCCAACCACCTGTTTGTCATATTGGATTTAATCTTTAACCAAAATTTCCTCAATCATATCTGTTTTTCTTTTCAGAACATTTATTTTGATCATTTATTATTTAATTTACATTTCACTTAATTCTGTGATAAAAATTGGATAAACATTCCACTTTTCAAAATCTATTTCACGTGTTCTATATCGATGTTAATTGTTCATTTGTTTTGTTAATGTTTAAATGAACGTTTAATCAAAATAAAACTCTAAACTCCCCAGTATTGACAACAACGATGATCAAAGTATGTCCATCCAAAATGGTGCTGAACCGCATAGCCTTGGTGCTTAACAATTTGCCTCTTTCGGGCGGAGCTTTTGCGCAGCGCACGCGATACCGCAAAAAGCCGTACAGAGTGCAAAGGAAGTGTTGAATTGATTTTCCCCGTATATTGGCGCGCTGTATAAGACATATATTTTTAATATTTCAAATTATAATTTGGCATAACAGGAAGATTTAGAAATAGAATAATAACTTTATTTTTCGAATTTCGTTTTTGAGCACGAACATGATACGACTTTGTACGAACCGATGGCTCAGTGGGTATGGGGACATGCTACGAAGCCAACGGTCCCGGGTTCGATTCCCGGCGC
>JAUJYS010006271.1:0-10442 GCA_033995665.1 Melogona broelemanni | reverse complement strand
TATATCGCCGCAGCGACGCGAGGGGTACAATAACCTCCTGTAGTGTTATTCACTAGAGTGATCCGGAATAAAAAAAAAAAAAGAGAATGCTGCGGTCCCCAAACATTTTTCCGGTTGTGAACCGCAGTCAAATTAAAAATCAAGTCGATTTTCAAGATCGATTTTTCCTGGGTGTTGATCCCATAACCCATAGCACCATAAACCAAAACGACGAAACAACTCGAGAAGATACCGAAAACAAGCGAATTAATCAAATCATAATTTTCTTTAATTTTCTTAAACTGTTATCATATACAGAACCTGGAAAAAATAACTTGAACGTCATACAGTGTCCTTTTTGGGCCTCCCAAAAAATTACATCACATTTCCGCTGAACAAATTCACTAGAATTTAAAAGAACTAGCAAGCTTGCTTTATCCGGTGACGTCAGCGATTAACCAGCGCTGGTCCAGAATTGACGCCCGTGTAACACGTGAAACTATTTACAAATTGTTCCATTCTTTTTAATTTGCATGGCGTGGACAGAGCTTGCTGGTTCTGAACAAAAATTCTGAATACAGAGTCATAAAAAAATAGATTTATCGTATCTGCAGAAATCCAGTCATGACCAAAATAAATCGAACAGTCGAACAGCTCAGAAAATACTCCGGCACAAGGGGCAGGTCGAATGTCCGCTGGTATTAAACCACTTGTACTATAAAAACAGAAACATGGGCAATCATGAGCGAACGCCCTAAAATAGTGTATGTGTCTATGCTATAACTGAATATAACCAACGAAATAAAGCCTTAGGGAAACATCCGGACTACTTACCAGGCACGCAGAATGGAACTTTTTCTTGCAGGTGCGACACAAAAGCCTGGGCAGTTGGCACGTGGTTCCATGCAGGACGTAGTAACAAACGTAGCACTCTTCGGTGCCCTCGAATTTCTTGTCGATATTCTGTTTCCACAGCTCCAGGCCGTCTAAAATTGAGCCGTTCTGAGACGCAGCATTAAAACACGACGATTAACAAATGGACACCCGTGATCGCGTGTTCAATTCAAAACTGAGATTTTTGGACCACCAGCGGCAGAAATCATAATTTCCTTGGTTATACATGTAATTCTTAATTCTTATAATTCTAATTAATAATCATAATTCTTAGGCATTTTCTCTCGCAAAATGTGCGGATTCAGTTAAAAGTAAAAAGCAATAGTAAAACGTAAAGTAAAAAAAGTAACTGTAAAATATTTTACTCTGTAAGAAAATATTGTACTCTAAAATAATGTTTTAAATCGTAAAAAAAATGAAAGAGCGCGTGCAGCTATGAATTTTTTGAACAAGTATCTTTAAGCTAACGATGACTTTTCCAGATGACTTCTCAAGGGTTAAAGATTCAAAAAAACAAAGTTTGAAACCTAGTCTATACAAAAAAATAATTAATTCCTCTTTTTTATTCCTGGTCACTGTAGTGAACAGCACTACAGGAGATTGTGTACCCCTCGTGTCGCTATGGCAATATATGAGAGACCCATCTTCACCAGTACCTCTGGTACCGCACCGCAATCATTTGCAATATCCACTGAGCTAGACGGGTCGTATTTATTACTTTACTTTGTTGTTGATTTCGGTGAAAAAACGTTGGTCCCTTAATTAACAACGGTTCACAAAAACACAACAATTCGGATCATCTCAAGAGTTTCAGTTGACTCACCTGATTCATGAGGAAGGTTCTCAACTGCAGGAGCCAGTAACTCCACTGGGACGCACTCACGCCAACCCGTTTTCCAGTCTCGATGCTGACCACGCCCAGCGGATGATTGAGCGAGAGCTTGACCACCAATTCGAACGAGATCTCCTCCACCGAGTAGGTAGCCACCACTTCTCGGGCAGTGGGACGGGCACGCACCAACATGTTCAGTAACTAGGCAAGGAAATAATAAAATAATAAGCCAATGGGAATTGGTCTGTGATGGGCTTGTAGCGCCATCTGCATGCCAACTAGTTCCACTGCATTTAATACATTTAATAATGTAGTTTAGTTTTTAAGCTTGCATCTCTTATTGACTCACGGAATCTATTGACTAGTGGAGTTCACTTAATTTCTTTTTAGTGGGGAAATTCCCCTAACTTTAGTGAATATGACTGCAGGGTTCACTACAGTGAGTGATAATTGTAATTGTACAATTTATATTGCGAATATACGAATTCGTACAATTCCTTTTATGACACGTGCAGAAACATGCTAGTTGTTAAATTCGGATGTATTTTTTATTCTGAACCACTACAATTAAACTTTGCTTTACAGTCTGGAATATGAATATTATCACATCTCTAACAACCGCTATCAAGAAACAGACCTTCTTCTTGGTGCGCTGTACCGATCGCACGTCTCGGTTGACCAACAGCGGGCTCACGTATTGCGTGGTGAACTTGTCCACGTGTTGGGAGTGGCGCTTGTCCAGGGCGTTCCACCATTCCCTCACCAGCGCAGGCCTGTGGAAAAGTATAAGAGAGACTTCGAAAGTTTTCAAAGAAACCGTGCTTATCGGGAGTTTCATATCGTACTTACAAAAGTTCCAAAAAAAAATAATATTTTCTAAAGTTTTAGCAGAAATTGTATTTTCAAAAGTTATGAAATATATCGTATTTAAATAAGTATAAGAAACTCAAGTGTCAATTAGCAAGAATAGTTTTAATTAGTTATCGAGAAACGTACATGGTTCCCAGAGCTTCCAGATAAATAAAGCAGGCTAGGTTAGCGACTTCGTCGGACGAGGGAGGCGCTGCAAATTTAAAAGAAAATAATTTTTTAAATTATCGACTGAAAAACATCAAAATTTATCAAAATAATTATCGACTGGGTAATAATTTGATTGATACTGTAGTAGAAATATTTCTAACTAAAATAATTAAGTGCTTAAATATTCTTGGTAGAAACAGGAAAATGACGGTTGAGTTTTAATTAAATTTAAAATAAAATCTCTTATTTTAAAAATTTACATTTTTAATTTTAATTTAATCTGCTCGTGTATTGACTAGGTAACTGGCAGATTAAACCATCACAACTATCGGGAAATATTAAAACTTAGTATTAAAATTCTATTAAAAATTATTTATCTATTTTTTCAAAAATTTCAGCATTCACTCACCTCTAGCATCCAAATTCAATTGTTCCGTAAAGACCGGCGCTGGCAGTTTCTTCGGCATGAGACGGAATAGATTGTTAACCAGGCCGACCAGCAGCCCACTTTCCCGTAGGTGCCCAGCTAGCAGTGACCGTAGTTCTGGTGAGGCCCGCCCGAACAGCTCCAGCGCCAGTCGCCAGGTGAGCAGGTAGCCAGAGACGGTGGCGAATGACTGGCTGTCCGGCTCCACGTCCAGGGTGCCGCAGAGGTCGGCGTCACGCAGGAGGGGTTCGCAGGCGGCTGCACTGCGGGTCAGGGTGGCCAGGAGGGCACCAGGCAGGGGACGGGAGATCTCCTCGACCTGGCGGGTGGAGGAAGGGAAGACGTGGGATTAGTTTACCTGACTTTTCCTGACCAAAAATCAAAGGTTATCCTGAATAAAATAAAAAGTTTTTCTGAATTTCTCTTGTCAAAATTAAAATTTTCTCAGACCTTTTTTTAGAACCAGACATTACCTTAGCCTTTACCCCTAGACATTACCCCAGACTAGCCTTTACACGTAAAAGAAAAGAATGAGCGTGCATCGCGAATTAAAAAAATTAAATTTTTTCAAGAAATTTTCCTGACTTTTCTTGGCTATCTCAGAGCTTTCAAATGACTATGAATCTTATTGTACATTTCAAAGGGTTATTTATTGTAATTATTACATGTAATGTATTAAATTATTACAAAATTAAAGGGATTAAAATTTTGGGGGTCTACGTTTGAAGTGGCAAAAATGCGTTAGAAAAACTCGTTACTACACCACTACGCCGTAAAGATCTATTCTATTTAAAAAAAAACACTTCAAGCAATTTAAACCATTCAAAAAAAAAATAATGCAAAACTGACTAAAGTAAATAAAATCAATAAAATAATTCCGATAGTCAAGTCCATTCAAAAAAGCAATGTCAAGCGATCACACGAAGTCAAGATAATAATTCCTAACCTGTTGTCCTTCCAGTTGTCCTTCTAGCTGTCCCTCCGTCTCCACCACCGCTCGACCCCCGCTCATCTTCATCTCCTCGTATCCGACCAACACTCCCCCACACCTGCTCAGCACCCCGAACGCCCCCAGCCTCACGTCTCGCACCCCACACACCATCAACGGACACAAGCGGTTCAACGCCGTCTTCACCCGCTCCGGCGTCACCGCATCGCCACTATCCCATTCGGCCGACAGGCGCACTTCCAACGTGTTCCCCACCACCACGGCCGGCACCACCCACTGCAGAGCAACCACCAAGGCCTGCAACCAGAACGCATTGTGACGCGCTGTCAGGGTAGGGCAACCCTCGGCCCGCTGGCAGAAGAGGGCCAACAATGGGCCGTATATCTCCGACGAGAAGAATTCGCACCATTCGGTGACCAGATTAGCCGGACAAGGCCGCGTTTCGACATCCAGGGCGCCCCACTTTTCCATACGAGATGCCACCGAAGCCACCAATTCGAAAGTGGAGCAGGCCAGCATCTGCAGGTAGAAATCGTCCTCTAGAAGACCTCTCCTGGTTTCGACGTGCTGGACCCACGAGCCCAGAGTGCAAAGGATGAAATCCCAGTGAGCCTGGGTTAGCAATTCGCTGCAGCGGTCAACCAGGTTAGTCAGCAAGCGCGCCACCTGGACAATTCTGGAAACAGTGTTCCAGTGAACCACCTCATCACTGGGACGACCAATTAACTCCTCCTTCCAGATGACCACGGCGTCCATGATCTGAGACACAGCCTGCTCCAGTACCGGACTACCACTGTCCGGCTGCCGATCCGGCAACTTGGCGAAACAACTGGACAGGGCGCTGATAACCACCACATCGTCGTCCAGCATGGTGGTGGACGGATGCCAGGTGTGGAGAATTTCCTCCAGCAGGTATAATCCAGCAGCAGCCTTCTCGTTCATCAGGAGCTGGAACACGTGTAGGTGGCCAGGCTCGGATGCAGAAACTAAATCGACCCGGAGAAAGGCGTCAGTGTCCACCGGATCAGTCTCGCCGCACTCGTTCAATAAGGAAAGAGCCTCATGGAAAACGTAGGCCGACCAGAAGGGATCATCCTCCAGGGCCAAACGGTGGAAACGGGTGACCAGGGCTGACCTTCTGTCCGATTGTCGGTCGGACGGCTTGAGAAGGAGTCTTAGCTGCTCCTGTGTCGTTCCGAAATAGGTGGCGGCGCATTTCTCAACCGCTACCCTACCAAAGTCCTTGATAAATCGCTCGACCTGTTTGGCGAACGTTACACACTCGAAAACAGCTTGAAGATTACGCCAGCCGATTCCCAGCCCGGTCACATCCACCTCCAGACCACCGGACAAGAATACCAGGAGCTGGGCAGCCGTGGCCGCGAACACAAACGGACTAACCGTCACCAGACCAACATCCTCTACAGGTGATCCGATGCTGGGATGGTAGAGTCGACCGACCAGTATCTCCCCGGCACGGACAGTCAACCAGAGCCGGTCCAGCATGCCGTGCCACTCACTCAGGGTGGGCAGGAGTAGTGTGACCAGCTGGGCGATCGTTCCGTCAACCAACAGTCCGCCTTGCGAGGCGGGAACGCGTTGAACGATGGCCAGTAGCTCCAGTACCAATCCGGTTAGATGTTGTTGTCGCTCCAGCTTCATTTCAGTCTCGTCGGTCATGGTGGCGTGGACGTATGTGATGGCATCGTGTAGGAAGCTACCAGGAATGATTAGTCCACGTTGGCAGCCGATCAACAAAGCCAGTCCTTCTGTCCAGATTTTCCGCACTACAGGCACCGTCTCCGACTGCTCTCCGGTACCCGGCATGGTGCTGCAGTCCATCAGGAAGTACTCTAGCAACATCTGTTGTGTTGGCAGCGTCCAACCCGTGTTCCGGAACACGTGACCAATCAGACGATCGAGATGCGGATCGGACACCTGACCTTCACTGCGACACTGACGCAGGCTGGCCAACACCACCTGGATCAGGTCATCCACACACCCAGACGTCAGGAAGCGGTCCGCTTCTCTGTCCGAGAGACACGTGGACAGGACGTTCCAACCAGCCAAGCTGTCCGATTCGGACCAAGGCTCGATCTCGGACGGCAGGAGGAGTTTCGAAGCGGTGACTGTGACTGCTTCCCGAACATCCGAACCCCGTAGACAGAGGGACCAGTCTTCCTTGGAGGCCACCAGACGAGACAGCACCCTGTCCAGTACCTGGACGTCTCCGGCTCGCACCAGACGTTTGATCAGCTGGTGACGATGGTCACGGTCCAAGGTCTCTAGCACGCAGAAAACCACGTCCAGTAGATAACCAACCGATACGCGGTTACGTTCACCAACGATGGCGGTCTCCACTACGGTCACGTAAAACCGCCAGGCAGCGCTGCCTGACCCATCTTCATCCGATTTACTGGAGACGAGCAGAAAGGTGAACAGGTGTTCTGACTTGAACGCGCTCAGCATCTCGGAGAAGAACCGAATGTGCGGGACCGATTTGCTGCCCTGGTAGATGGTCAGGGCTGCCGAACAGAATTCGCTGGCCAGGGCGACCAGCGGGCTGTCCGAGCTGGCCAGGGCACGCTGGGACGAGCCACTGATAACTGGTTCAGTGGGAACCGGTTCACTGACAGTTGGTGACTTGTTGCCAGCAGTGGCTTGACCAGTAGCATGACTAAGGGCTTGACCAATGGTTTGAAAAGCAGCTAGAACCGCGGCTTGGATAACAGCTTGACCAGCAGCTTGATCAGTGCCATGTTCAGCGGCTTGATCAATGGCTTGACCAAGGGCTTGCCCAACGTCTTGGCCAACGGTTTGACTAACAACTTGACCAAGGGCTTGACCAGCGGCATGACCAGCGGCGTGATAATCGGCTTGACTAAGAGGTTCACCAGCGGCTTGACGAACAGCTTGTGCAAAGGCTTGATCAGCGGCATAACCAAGGGCTTCATCAAGGGCTTGATAAACAGCTGGACCAGTGACTTCATCAGCGGCATGATCAGGGGCTTGACCAATGACCGTCGTGTCTGTCGTTAGGGCTGGTGACTCCTCCCGGAAACAGACCCTGCGGCTGGCCCTCGTCCTGGAATTGTGCTGGATCATGGAGCGACATAGACTGCTGAGCCGAAGCAGGGAAAATTGACACGACGGTTCAGTGGTGGTTTTGGTGGCGGTTTCGGTGGCTAATAGCGAGCGCCCATGTTCGGCGATGGCCATCCAGATAGCGCTCTGAAGCGTGTGTAGGAAGCCAGGAGACGACGATGTGGTAGCACCGGCGTACACATAGTTGAGGTAATCGCCGACCAGGTTAAAAGTGGCGCTGGCGATCTTGGAGTCGGTCTCGGTTAGGCCGGCTTCGACCACGGGGAGTAACTGAAAAGTGAAAAATGAGGGTTCATTTTTTTAGTCAAGGATTACCGAAATAATCCGCAAGATGGCTATAGTTATACTTTTATCCTCCAATCAAACTAGTTTTTAATATAATTAGTTTAATAGTTACCGGTATTTATTTTTTTAAATGTCTTTGAAATTATTTTAAAATGATTTTGAAGTGTTTCAAAAATGCTTTTAAAATGCTGTCAAAAAATGCTTTAGCTGGAATTGAACCTGAGACCGTCAAAAATAAAGTGTTTGTGTGTGTTTACCTGTTGGATGAGGAATTCAGTCCGGTCGGGTGACTCCAGCGCCAGCTGGGAAAACTGTTTGGTGGCGTAGGTTAGGATTTCGATGTAAGCCTTGGTGAGCGCGTAGTGTTCGCTTGGGCTCAATTTCACCTGAGGCAGCTCCAAACTATACATGGCATGAACAGAATAAAAAACACAAATTAGATTGGAAGTCGGTGCTTCAATTAAAATTTTCTTAATGACCTAATAAAAAAACATGCTTCATGTTGAAATTTAAGGAAACATTTCTAGGAATTCTCGCTACATGTTTGAATCAACCCAAATGTTTTACTAGCTAATAGCTGGCAACGAGATCAATCCAAAACAAATGTTAGATAACATTTAAGATGATGCCATATATCGATAAATACGATTTGAAAAATATTTAAGAAAATGCTATATTTCCCTATAGTTAAAAATTCTAGAAATTATCGATACACGTTCGAATTCATCCAAATTATATACTCGCTAATAGCTGGCATTAAGTTTGTTCAAAATTTTCTCTGACGTTATTCCTGACTTGTCGAAGACTTTCCATGACTTTCCTCGACCAAAATTATAATATAATTTCCCGTCAAATTCAAATTATTGAAAAAGCATATTATAAAGTTTACATTCTGGATCATGGAAGATCAAGAGCATAAAATTGCAATCGACACTTCTTACCCTTTTCGGCAGTTGGTGAAAAACTCTTGATAGAGAAGGAACTCGTTGGCGAAGGAATCCTGGGGTACTTTGCTAATGAAGGGCAAAAGGTAGGGAGCGATGATGGTGGCGTTGCCTTCACCACCACGTCGTAGGGAGCACCACACTTTAGGCATCACCGTCTTGGAGGCGCTCACGTGAGACCAGCAGTTCTGTTAAAACCAACGACATAAAAGACATGAGGTTTAAAAAATCAGGTCAAAATTCAATTCAATGTCAAAATATTGTTCATGAAGTTATAATTTCAAAAAAATACTTATTACACATTGCAAATCTGTAAACAATGTCTTCACTTTATTTGTTTTGGACACGTATTTAATGTGGAATACCGGTATTTAAGTAAACGTAATTCTTTGTAATTATTTTTTTAATTGTAATTGTTTAATTAAAATTGCAATAATAATAATAATTGTAATTTTCGACATATATAATTCATATTTGTATTTAAATAAAAGTTTTTGTGTTTTTGTAATTAACTTAACAGTAGTCGGTTTTTTTATTAAAAATAAATTATTATAAACGTAATCGGTTATTAAAAGCCCTTATTGTTTATTAAGAAACGTAATTATTTAAAAACACAATTGTTTAACGATATTCGCTCCCGAGGCATATGTGAAAATGTACCCCTCCATAAAACGCTTTTTCGAGGAAATTAGAGGGGTACATAATCTCCAGTAGTAGCAGTATTCGCTATAATGAAGACGATCATTGATTACAAAAAAAATTGCTTATCGGTTCTGTTGATCTAACCTCGACGGCAACGACCAGATGCAACGCGGCCTCGAACACGGCTCCGACTACCACCGGATTGGTCTCGTTGAGGCTGCCCAGGACCACGGTCACCACTTTCTTGGCCCGCAGAGCAATGATGGTGGGCAGGGAGGTGCACGCAGCGGACACCACGCTGAACCAGCCTTTGCGAACCTGAAATAGAACACAACACAAGAATTTTTACAATCCGTCTAGCTCAGTGGGTACGACACAAGACTGCCGAGCGGGTGGTCCCTGGTTCGAATCCCGGCACAGGCTCTCGGTTATTCGGTATCCTGAGGTAGTGGTGCGAATGTGCACTTCACATATTGCCTAAGCAACACGAGGGGTACAGAATCTCCTGCAGTCATACTCACTACAGTGAGGGCAATTTCCACACAAAAAATGTTTTTTTTTGTTCCAACAGGGTAACTGAAAGTTGAAAATCAGTTTACCCCTCTTTTCCTGACAAAAAACAAAATTTTACTGGCTTTTCTTAACTAAAAAAATATTTCCCTGACTTTTATTAGCACATGTGAAGAGTCGCCAGACAAATTTTCCTTACCTAGACGTGGCTGTTTTTATTGAAATAATATTTTCTTCAAAATTATAAATAAGGATGTAGATACAAAAATACAAATACATAAATACTCCTTACCTAGACGTGGCTGTTTTTATTGAAATAATATTTTCTTCAAAATTATAAACACCACGTAGATACAAAAATACAAATAAATAACACATAAGTAAAAAGCGCGCGTAAACCAGTTTATTCAAAAAAGCTAAGAACGAGCTCAGCGCAAATTGAAAAAATAATAAGTGAAACAGAGTAGTAAGCAAAGAGCGCGCATAATTTTAATTACAGGTCATTTTAATTCTAATTTAATTTAAAAGAGCGGGTGCGTCGCGACAATATTTTTTAAATTGCAAAAAAAGCAGAAACAAAGAGCTCAGAGGATATTTAAAAAATGTTATGAAAGCGAGCAGCGCAAATTGGAAAAAAAAACTGAAGATTGGAAAAGAAAACTGATAGCAGAAAAAGGAAAGAGCGCGCGCAACCTGTATAATTTAAAAATTGTAAATAACACTTTTTTTTTTTTTAATCACAGTAGCGCCTAGTGCACTACAGGAATACTGCACCCTCGTGTCTATGGAGATATGTGAGGGGCAGGGAAGGGAAGGGGATGGCAGCTGGAATAGCCAGGCTGCAGGATCCACCCC
>JAUJYS010006270.1:0-10442 GCA_033995665.1 Melogona broelemanni | reverse complement strand
ATATACGTATTGTGCCCTTCCAATTTCTGAATAAAAAATAATAAATAGATTACAAAACAATTAAAACTTAAAATATGTTCTTGAAAACATATAAAGGGGGTTATATATAAAGGGGATTATTAAATAAAGGGGATATTATCCAAGAAGTTGCCGTTTCTTGTCTTCTCTGGTTGAAGACCAACTCATCTTTTCATTTATACCTTTTAGTTGTTGCCCCTCGTACACTAGCAAATACTCGTTGCATATGTGCATGGAGTGATTGCCGCCGATGCACAATACAGTCAGGGGCAGCCATTATAAATGCACTCGCTACCTATCCAGAAGCAATTTTACAGTAGTCTACTGTGAAATTATTTCATATTTAATATTAAAAAGAGGTTGATTTACATTGGTTATAAAATTTCAGCATGTGCTTACAGACTTTTGATTTTTTGCATTATACTAAACAAATATTCGAACTTCATGAATTAATATTTTCCTCAATATTCGAAAATTTGCCGTGCTACGAGTATATAGCTTTCGGAAAATAATAATGATACCGCTTAAAAATTAGAATGTGCATAACAAAAAAGGAGGAATTATTTCTGAGTTCAGTACTCAAATTGTCTGTAAGAAACTACTAAAGTCGACAATTTCTGAAGAAGATTGGATGAAATTTGAACAGACAAATGCGACCGCAGTCTCATAGTCAAAATCGTCATCTCCAATGTGAATCGACCCTCTGACCCAAACACTCTCTGTACACCTGGAAGAAGGATTTTCCACAATCCAATCTTGCACTTTATCACGAGGTGGACACCGTCACGTGACAAGTTGCAACTATCGCCGATAGTGGCGTGCACAGTCCACCAAATCGCAATTCGCAGCAGGATGTCATTAACGGTGTGAATCCAGTCCGAATACCAGGACCCTACTGGGATACCTACAAGAACCCACAACCGATTCAAAGGAACGTCACCAGAGGGCATCAATAACTGTCATCATCTAAATACGGAGACCGCACGGAGACCTTTTTCTTTCCATTTTTTTTTTCTTGGGATGAAAGTGGTTGGGAGTGAAAAGGAAATTAAGAGCGCGACAGCTGCGGCGAGCGGTGTCGAAAAAAAATGATTTTTTTTCTCGCCCTCCCACA
The DNA here is from genome assembly GCA_033995665.1 of Melogona broelemanni. Taxonomy (NCBI): domain Eukaryota; kingdom Metazoa; phylum Arthropoda; class Diplopoda; order Chordeumatida; family Chordeumatidae; genus Melogona; species Melogona broelemanni. The sequence goes on along the minus strand of JAUJYS010006270.1, from coordinate 9,310 downwards.
TTGCTCGTGTAGTCTTACCAAACTCAATATTTGCGTAAGAAAAGCGCTTGACGGTAACAGCCACACTACCTTTTCAATTACGTAGTCTCTCTCTCTCTCTCTCTCAGTCTGCCATATCGATTTCAATTTATGCACGGAGCACATTGCGTACGCAGGGTGATTGAAAAGTAGTGATAGTACCCTAATACCTTTCGATCAGATAGCGCCACGAGTCATTTAAAAATCTCTGCTAGTGCCGCAATTTATCGTTCTTACGAGAGTTGTACACACATGTCTCTGGAACACAAGTTGGTAAAAATTTATTTTTAATTAAGTCGATGGAGCCGTGATGCTAAGGTAAGGGTTTATTTCGTTCTCAGAACGACACATTATTATATTTTACAAGGGTCTGTTCTGTTTTTCCTGCTTTGAGCAGTTTCGTAGAGCCTCGCCAGCTCAGTCGTCCTTAGCCCCAGTCTTGTCCTGGTTTTGTTATTTTTATTTTTATCGTTCTTGGTTGAGCCGCTTTATTTTTATGATTTTGATAAATTGACTCGTTCTCACAACTTCTACAACGTGCAATTGTATAATTGGTGATTGACTGATGCAAAACAAAAATATTTCTTTTGTGTTCCTGAGCGCGTCTGAAACGTCTCGTGCTTCTCAAACTCTTCTTAACTGTCATTGGTGTTTAAAAATGGTTGAAAAAAAAAATAATAATAATTTCGCGTCAAAATTTCAATAACTGTACACGCTGCATAACTTGCTCATTTTAGTATCATCCTTTTTTCGAACATAATAAAATAATCAACGAAATAACTCAATTTTTACCCTCATCGACAGTTTATGAGCATAGACACAAAATTAATCACGAAAGGCACCTAAGGCCCCCACACATGATCACCGATAAATTGCGGCACGGGCAGAAAACAACCTTCTAATCGTAAGTTATCAACACATTACCACCACTTATCAATCAGCCCTCGCGTACACTACATCACTCTGGATGGCGAAGTCTGAAATTGTAAAGACACCGTCGTTAACGACGACGCCAATCCTCTACAAGTGACAGACGAATACACATAATTTTTTTTCACTCTTTTTATCTCCCCATCAAACTGCAGTTCTACAAAGCCATAAAAAAATCGGCAAAACTCCCGATCAACATTTTCCGCCACACGCCATCCAATCCAAAGTCCTCCCGGAACCGCAAAACAACCTCGCCGCTCCATTCACGACTCATCTAACTCCCCATCGGATATCAATCCGCAAAAACCACTAGCAAGCCCAGCACGCGCGTATAGGCAACGAAGTAAACACGTAATATCCCTACGTCACAGACGCTACTTCCGCCATCGCCCCCACCAGACCGCATCAGCGCCCCGTTGCGGCCGTCTAGCGACCCTGAGTGCCGTGCGGAGAGTGGGTCACGGCCAGCGTGAATACACGCATGCATTGAGTGTGTGTGCGCCATCACGGTAATTTGCCCCCACCCACCCCATTACTGCCCACCCGCCGAGCCAATAATGCGTATCGCGCGCACGGTCGTTTTGCCATTTTTCGTGGCACAGTCTTGTGACGTACGTAACAGTTTCAACCGCGAGGCTCCCCCTGGAGAGAAAATGATGAATTATTGAGAGTAGATGATGTATTTAAAAAAAAAAAAAATTAAATGAGTGATTTTGATCAAACAATTTCCCTAATAATTTTACGGATCATCTATCAGTTCTTAGGAGCATTTGATAAAAATAAAAAAAATTGCTGCGTACTCTGATACATTTATTATGGCACAAGAATTTTTACTGGTGTTGAGGCTTATTTTTTACAATATTATTTTTAAATAATAATTAACCGTAGACTCGATAAAAATAATATCAATTAATTTTAGAACATAGAAAGATGAGAAATGTTTCGCGGTGAAAAAGAAATTGATAAAAAATATCGACAACGTTGTTTTAATACTAGTACATTTCATACCATAAATTTAAATTTAATTGCACAATCCTATTGTTAATTGAATTAATTGTGCGGTCGTCGTAGCCCAAGCGGTAGAGCAACCGACGGTACCGGGTTCGATTCCCGGCTCGGGCTCTCGATCCCAAATTCGTCGGTTCTCGTTCCGAGAAGCCGTATTCGACTGTTAATATTAAACATAAAAATATATTCGACTGTAAACCCACTCAAATTTATTTCCTGTCCAATTTTCCGAAGTGCACGCAGCTTGAATACAGAGTTAACTCATAGGAAAACTACACAGAACACTTTAAATTATTAATCTATCTGATTTTAAAAAAAAATGGAAAGTGGATATGAATAATGGCTGTCGTACACTCGATCGTACAAGTATACGCAGCTGCAATATTTGGGAATGACGTGTACACAAAATTATTTGTTATGCATGTCGCAAGTGCAAATTATTCAAATCGCAAATTATCATAACTCCAACGACAAGAGATTTATTGGCCCAGCGTCGCGACTTGAAAAAAAAAAAAAAAAAAGATTTAGGACGGACGGAACAAATCTGATTTTCCAAGTTTCGGCAAATCCCCAAAACGTATACCGATGGCTCAGTGGGTATGGGAACATCCTACGGAGCGGACGGTCCCAGGTTCGATTCCTGGCGCAGGCTCTCGATTTTTCGACGAGCCTGGGGTACTGGCGTCACCCCTGAGCTTCCATTAGGGAGTGGCCAGAGCTTAGGGGTGGATCCTGCAGCCTGGCTATTCCATCTGCCATTTCCCTTCCGCTCCCTTCCCTGCCCCTCACATATCGCCATAGCGACACGAGGGGTAGTAATCCTGTAGCACTACAGTGATTTAAAAAAATTCATGCTAACGATTTAAAAATATAAAAAATAAACTTGGCTGCAATATCGTGTTTTTCGTTCGCGTTCGGTACACTGCCAAATAGCAAAATAATTATGCGGCGAATAATTTATTTGGCGAATGAAATGCGATTAGAATCTAAAACGCCGAATCGATTCACGATAATGAACCTTGATCGAAACAGCAAATAATTTTTCCCTTTGTTAATACGGAATCGAATATTAAATAAATAATGAAGCTGTCAGCGTAAAAACTACAAGCTGTTGATGTTGCAATTCGAATCGGCAATATTTGCCTTCTATGGGGCTCAAAACCGAAAAGGAACGTCAATTGCGTTGTAATATCACAATGAATCATTTACCGGTACTAACATCATAAAAATCTGAATATGGAAAAAATGCGTATTCACAATTCCTATGGCTTCATCGAATCAAAAGTCAATTTCAATGTTAATCACTATAGAAGATAAATATTAATGCTGGTCGACAACGTACAGGCACGAGTCCCACGGCTTCACTTTCATTGTAAAAGAATGGCGCGGATACGAATTATTCTCGCCAGAGAAAATTCGGAGATCTCGGTCGGGAATCGAACCCGCGATCACGGACATAGTAGACGAATATGTTAACCACTATACCACACGGCTTCTATCAAGTACCAAAAATAGAAAAATCAGTTGGTTTACAAAGCGATTCAAAACTGTCAATTCTGTTCCCATTTTCTCTATTTTAAGAAACCCAGCGGCCCCCGACCAATTTTATGACCAGCCGCCCACCGCCGACCAATTCATTTCATTCTTCCGCATTGGCGACGAGGAGGGGGTGTGAGGAGTGGGTGTGCTGAGTGGGAGGGAACGCGGTCGCGCGGAACTCCGGCGGAGGTGTAGGCGTGCGTACACCGAAGACAAAGTTCCCGAACGACGACATTTTTCTTCCTCCATCTCATTTTCTTTTTTGGCCAGCCGCGTAACCGAACCAGAATCTCGGTTCCGCCATATTCATCGTGCGGCGGCAGCGGCGGTCGGTGCCAAGGCCTAGTGTTGGGTTCACGTTCCAGATCCAGTTCTCCTACAGAAATTGACAGGAACCTAACCGTTCTTAGATCCTTTTCAAAAGGAACCTGGAACTTTTCCGTTCCTTTATTGTTCCTTCGATTAAAAAATTAAAAAACAAAAAACGAATAAATCACATCCTCAACAAATAAAAATATTTAAATTTCGATTTATCCCAACAATTAATTCCATTAATCAATTAGATTTTTATCCTGTGAGATTTGAATGCGAACGTAATCATTTATTTCGATATTTAAATGATAAGGTATAACAATACCGTTATTAAACGTAACGTACCGTTATTAAACGTAATTTGACTAAATGTAATAATACTTAATTAATTCTTAATTATTTATTTTTAGTACTTAATATCTAATTATTTAATATTTAAGTGATAAGTTATATTTAAATAATAAATAATTAGGTATTGAGTAATATAAATAAATAATTAGGTATTGAGTAATAAAAATAAATAATTAAGAAATGTTAAATTATGCTAATAAATTATTTAAAAAAAAGTATTAAGTATTAATCTGCACACAGTAAAATGAACGAATGTTCCAGTTTCAGAAAAAAATAAAGAAAATAAACTTTCAAAGTTTCAAGCGTTGCTCGGTTGCTTCCTAGGAAAATGAACCTAGGCGTTCCAAAGTTCCTCCTAAGAGAAACCCGTTCCAAAGAACGGAGCTTTTCCGTTCCTTTCCTAACCAACACTGCCAAGGCCCGACACGTGCGTCATCAGACGAGAGAGACAGATAGAGAAAGAGAGAGCCGGAAGGACAGACGGGCGACACGGGCCGAGAGGGAATCAAGCGCCGCGCCGCGCCGAAAATTAGTCCAAGGTCTACAGAGAGGGAAGCACGAGAGAAAGAGGACTCGAGGGCGCGACCACGACAACGACGACTATAACGACTTAATGGCCGAAGCCCTAGGCTCTTCTCTCTACGCAATTCGACCAGGCGCGTCTTCCTCCCCCATGCAAGTCGATCACGGACGAAGACGCCATTACGCGGTCCGTCGATCGATCGCTCAAGACGTAGTTTTGTTCCATTAAAAATGCGAGGATCCAAAAATAACTCGACGCCGCCAAATAATGAAGGTAAAAAAACCCACCGACCGTCCTAACTAGTGTGTACACTGTTAATCGAGACGACTCGATTTCAGTCGCAAGAGATAATTCTTGCAAACATTTTAATTTTAAAGTCGTTTCTGAAATTAAATCTTATTCGGTTTGCTGATGTTTTATCACCTTCCAAATTTTAACACGCCAGCATTGATGTGAATAAATCTAACTGGCGTCGGGATTCAAAGTCACTTGCCAAGACAAGAAATAGCACTTAAAACCGTTGTAGTGGTTGTGGAAAATGATAATAGCATGGAATAATCTGTTTTACGAGACACTGAGTGTTTCGCAATTTTTGTTATTCCGGCAAACACTAGATACTAAATACAAGATGATCAAAATAAATTATTTCAATAAATGAATAAACAATTGATTTTTCACCCTGGATGCTGCATAGCTAATAACCCAAGTTATTTAAAAGGCAAAATAATACAAATGTATCATAATAAATATAAAACTATTATAGAATGCACTACTTCAATTCCGATTTTTTCATAGTGGAACGGTCTTGCGGAGCATAAAATAATGATCCTCTTAAAATAGGACATCTTCGCAAAAAAATTCAATATCTTAGCTGGTCATTTCAACTTCGCCAAAGGCTCCAATGGAGCTGCTTTGGGCAAAAAAAATGGCAATTGCATTTTTTTTCTCGCAAATCACTTCAAAACTCCAGAGTTGACTACAAATCTCAGAGAAGATTTAATTTAAGATGCCTCAAATTCCTGCGCATGGTCACCGCCTTTACTCAATAGTGCAAACTGAATTGGTGGCACGAGCGATAAAATGACCACGTGACCTATATGAATAGCAACGCGCCGTTAGGACACATGAACGCAGAGTAAACCAATAGAAATTCCATTAGCAAAAGAAATTTACGAAAGAACTCGCCAAAAATGTCAATATCTTTCTTCGGCGCAAGAATTCTCTCCCCAAGGGAGGAGGGCTTGCAAATCTTATCAGGAAGAGTCCTCCCCAACTCCCATCATTTCCAAAACACAATTCCAACTTAACATGGGATCACAAAGTTGTCGGAATTTGCCACTAACGCTGTGGAAAGGTTTCCATCTCAATGAAACCCCGATTTATTCATTTGAGGATTGGATAACTTAAATTCAAATTCCCCCAGCTTTTCCATCGAAAGAGAAGGCTTAACTTATTCATAGAATTTGCGATCCAATTTATCGCCTTCACGATTGAAAAGCGTTGTTGCTGTTGAATTGCCGGGCGCGTTTATTAATTCAACGGCATCCGTGGTCAGAATAAAGACATCGCCGGTGCCCATCAATACAAGATCAAAGTCGAAGTAATCTGTCGGTTTCGCGGCAGTTAAAGCAATTGACATTGACGAGTGTGGCGTCTTAAAGTCGGCAATTATATGCCGAAGGAAAGTGTTTTCTGTTTACTGGAGTTAATGTAGAAACATAAACAAATAGTCAGAACCGTTAAAATCGAGAATGCCAAAATATTTGTTCCGTTTGTGGTCTTATCACGTGTTTCACAAACATCAATTAATTTTACTATTTTTATGCAATCTATGTCATGCAATATTATTGCAATCTTCGTCGTTTTGCTCAGTAGTGGCGTAATGATATGAACCCCTTCAATTTTCTATTTATTGATGTTTACTGAATTTAATTTAGAAATCGTTTTATCGTTTAGCGTGAGTGTCGCAAATGAAATTGAACCGAGAGGTACTGTGTGGCGCAGTGGTTGGAGAATTCGCCTATTAATCCCCGTAACATGGGTTCAATTCCCTGCCAAGAAATCAACCATTTTTCGACGGAAGCCTAGGCTAGGAAAAATTACCAGGTCGCCCCCCTGGGTGGCGGGAGAGGGGAGTTAACATGAACGTGTTGGTTGAGCCTCTTAACAACAGTTGAAGATAAATTGAAGAGTATTTGAAAAGAAAACGACCACATAGCTTCCGTTTTTAAATGCAAGAAAGTGGAGAAAAAACAAAAAATATTTTCTAGATCATTCACACGCTCATACAATATTAAAAAAAAAATACATAAAAAATATCGTCGACACTACTTTCGAGAAGAAGAAAGAAAAAAACGACGTGCGCCCTAAGACGATAACAAAACTCCAGACCCCCCACTTTTATCCATCCATCACCGTCTCGTGGCGGCGCTAGAAACAGTAAACACGTAGAACCGTCCGTCTCTGATCGAGCATTAATGATTAACGCATGAGCGTGTGCCAGCTTCACCGAAAACGAACGGGGGAAAAAAACAAAAAATTGGTCAAACAATAATTTTTTGCACGTGGAGAGGGTCCAGGACGATCGATGGCGTGATATAGACCACTCAGCCCAGCCCCGCCGTCAACTTGGCAAAGCGACACTGAATCATTTGGAGACCTTCGCCTTAGAGCAAAAACTATTTTTGCTCCCGCCACCACCACCACCACCACTAGCAATCCACCATATCCAGATGCGTTCGTACGTCATTTATGAGTAAGTATTTGGGACCCGCTCAAGAGATATCCACTGACTCGTTGAGCGAGGAGCTTCCATCTGGCTCGCTCTTCCGTAAATAGCATGTCGAAAAAAAAATATATACCTGATTAGAGCAGCAACATATTTTCCATCCTGTGGTAGAAGAACGAACCTCTCGAGACCACGTGTTTAACAACCAGTGTTGGGTAAGAACGAGTTCCTTTTCTGCGGAAACTTTGGAACGCCTTGGTTCTTTTTTCCGATAGGAAACAACCCTTGTTTCAGAAACTGGAACGGTCGTTCCTTTTACTGTGTGCCGGCAGTTATTAAATTACTGATTATTAAAGTACCGGAAATTAATATTTAAATATTAAATACTACACCTCCTATCACTGGAATATTAAAAAAAAATGATCACATCGACATTCAAAGGTCACGGGATAAAAATCACATTTGTTAATGGAATTGTTGAAATAAATGGAATTTTCAATATTTTCAGAAACAGAAAACCTTCTAGACATATTTATTTTACCAGTTCAAGGTGTGCGAAGCAATCGTCTCCAAACTGATTGCTTCTCTCAATCAGCCAAAATTCACACAACAGAAATGACTAGACTAGTTGACTTGAACGCCACCAGAGGGAACCAGCAGCTGCGATGCCCCAGAGTCAATAGAACCGCAACGTCAATTTCAAATAATGACCGGGGACAGCAAAAAACCAGTCGTGTACACACACGCGAGTATTTTCGATTGCGATGACCACGTGAAACTAAATTACGGCTTGATGCGATTCGGGCCTCAGGTCGATCGCCCAGAGTCGGATAGCATATTATTGCAAGACTCACTCATATCGCATATTTATGACCCGCTTCGGTTTTCCTGACCATATTTCTTAGTGTATACCGTGAGTCATAAGTACGCGAACCCCTTCCGCAGTAACTCCATAAATCAGCTAAAAATGACCAGATTGTTACGAAATTTGGCACAAATATATTATTGTATGAATGACTTTATTTTTTTTTTTAAATTCCAATTTACGCTACAAATTTGACCAGATTGTTACGAAATTTGGCACAAATATATCATAGTATGAATGACTTTATTTTTTTTATTCCAATTTACGCTACACATTTTGCATTTTAAAGGTGGCAAGCAACTCGCGCCCTGCATCGTCTGCTCTCCGCTGTAAACAATGGCGTTCACAGAAGAAGACAAAATTGCGATAAAATTTCTACGACAAAATAAAAGTTACGGCGCGAAAAGACTGCTAAAAATAGCTCAAAAGTTCGCAAATATTTGCTCCATATTTGTGCCAAATTTGCTAACAATCCGGTCATTTTTAGCCGACTTATTTTTTTTAAATCACTACAGGGATTTATACCCGTCGTGTCGCTATGGCGATATGTGAGGCAGGACTTGTGGAGTTACGGCGAGATGGGTTCGTAAACTTATGACTCACGGTGTATACCACACTCTATTCGCAGCTGCCAGCCGTCCCGCCCAAGACTCAATATCGACCATCAATAATCGACATTCAAGACACAACGTCGCGCGTCGGCCCGCACCGCCACAAGACATTATTATTAAAGCGACACCCCCACCCCCTCCAACCCCGTCCTCCCATCCAAATTACAACCGACCATACCCCACAGTCGACCGGTACAGCTCAAAAGGTTAGTCGCGATTGTAATGGGGTGGAGGGGGTGACTACCTGTCGCCGATCATCCGGGACTAAGCCGGATCTGACGCGAATCTAATATGACAAGTCAATTTTCCGAATGAGTTCAAACATAAATTTTTTTTTTTTTTAATTTTTTTTATTATTATTTTTTTTTTTTAAATTCACCGTAGCGCCTAGTGCACTACAGGAATACTGCACCCTCGTGTCTCTT
>JAUJYS010006269.1:0-10443 GCA_033995665.1 Melogona broelemanni | reverse complement strand
CTGGACTCCCTAATGGAAGCTCAGGGGTGACGCCAGTACCCCAGGCTAACGAATAAACGAAAGCCTGTGCCGGGAATTGAACCCGGGACCGTAGGCTCATGCGCCATCGGTTAGTACGCTTCCCAGCAGCGGGATTACAGGAACGCGCCACCGCTCCCAGCCTTAATGCTTGTCCAGTCCATGGTAGCTGAGCTCAACCAGTCACCTCACACTATTTTAGTACGACTGCGCTGAAAAACCAACTCGCGCGGAATAAATTGAACGATATTGGCGTGGAGCTCGTGATTTATGAAAATTTATGTCAAGAGGAGGACACGACGCACATAAAAATTTGTTTCTCCACATTATTTCGTCCTCTAATGGCGTTTTCCCCAAACATAAAAATGCAATTTAAATGCTGGAGAAATATTGCGTCAAACGTGATGCAGTAAGCACACGTGGTGATGTATCGGTAAGCCGCAGACCTCGCTGACCCGTTTCTCCAAGTATAATTCTTGAGGAACGTCTAACTCGTTCTCGCGTAATGACTTCTCTAAATTCCATTTCGCATAAACAAAAGGGAAACTCCGTCGCTCGGAGGATTATTTCATTTTTCTGTAGTCGTCCGCAAAACTATTATACACCAGATATTAGAGACTCAACAGGACCGTCTTATTCGTGTTTCGCCAGAATGTATCAATCAAGACTCAAGACTCATTGTAGAACAGCACGAGGAATAGCAATGCCAACTGATTCGGTTGGCGGCTGGGGACTGTATGAAGTAAATTTGCCTGAACGTCACTGTACATAAGTAAAAATACTGATCAAACAATTAAAATCAATAAAATAAAGTCTGATAGTTAATACACTTTTACAGAAGACTTTACGGAAGAAAAGTCAGTTACCGAGGAAACAAAAAGTACCGTACGAGCTTTCGGCGTTAACATCAAAAGATAAATTGGTAGATGCTCATGTCTTGCAAAAACGCACTGTACATTTTGATTGTTTTTATTGTTGTAGCGGTATCTCCCGTTTTCGAATCTAAGATATTATTTAATACGTTTTAATTTTACAGCTGCTTATACTCTTTGGTTCCAAAGCGTTGATAGTCAACAATTTTATATAGCTATTTTTTAATTGTTGCTCTAAAAGATATCCCGAAATAGCTCAATTATTGATTTACGTTCGGACAAATTACAACTCGTCGCAGTTTAGTTGGTAAAAAGACGAACTTTTTGGTGTCGAGTTGAGTAATGGTGACTACTGCACTTTCTACACCTGTGATCGTGGGTTCAATTCCCGACCGAGGCGAGGGAAATTGGTGCGCACAGTTTCCTTCGGAATGGAGATAAAAGATTTGGCCTGTGTCAAAGGTTCGATACCCTGCCAGGGTCCTCTCGTTTATTCCATCTTGTGTGGGGGGGGTGTACTGTTTAAAATGTGCCACCGTCACTGAAAAACTGTCTTGAAATGGGAAAACCGATGTCTTGTCGCTTAACCCATGTTTGCAAAGCGACTAACCGGGCTGACTCGGGTCTGGTACAGTGGCGATATTCCACAGAGGACGAGGTATTAATAACGTCGCCCGCCTCACGCACTGGCCTAATTTGCATATCCAGCAGGAAGTCCTATATAGTACGTGTGTGTTTGTGCATGTGGCTCTCTATCCGATAGCGGGGGAAGTATTTCTCGCGCGCGCGCGCGCTCTCGTGCCGGTAATATCTGTGAAGCGCAATTTAACACGATATTGACATTACTTTTACGACCATAGTATAATATTTTACGAGGAACAGTGTTGTTTAGACACACGACAATCCTTCCTCCCTCGAGTATGACTGGTATGGGGAATGTTCCCCACCCACCTATCCCCCTCGCCGTTAATAATTGGTGCCTCCCCTCCCCCCTTTTCCTTTTTGCAAACTCCCTAAAGTGTTTTAGTACTTCTCGGTTTCACTAAAGACGGGCTTTCGACTCATTTTCGATTGTAGTTGGAAATTTGTCTGAGGTTGGATTTTAGCTAATTTGTGTAGACGCGGCTGATGGCCGGTGCGGGTGTTCCACCAAGTGGCTCGCCTGTTGGTTTTCGGAACAAATGTGTAGGTTTTGGGTTTGAATCGGAGAGGTCAGAGAGAAATTAGTTAAAAAATTGTGTATGCCAGATTTTGTTCTAAGCTTCCGGATTCGACGTTTTTTTTTGGGGGGGGGATTAATAAAATAAAAATATATAATGTATGCCTGGGTGGTCAATGCTGGGAAGTGGCCTTTCGCAATAAAGTGTAGGTTCTGGGGTTCGAATCCCTGTCAGAAGAATTTATTATAAAATTGTGTTTTCCCAGGATGTCAGATTCTGTTCTAAACTTCAGGACTCGACTTCAAGCAAAGGTGGAAATTAATTAAAAAAACAAACATATTTTCCCACTTGGTGCGCCTCATCGGAGGTGCGGCCAATGGACCGGCTGGTCTAATAAATATTACTGAGTTTATTGTGCCTGTACCTCACATTAAGCTGAAAACATAGTATCTTTTGTTAATAAAATGAGCAGAATTTTTCCTGGATCAAAGGCATTAATTTGACTTATCATGAATCACACTTAATTTTGCTATTTGTTCGAGCGTATATTTAGCCGATAATAGTAAGTTATCGTTTCTTCCAAATAAATTTAATTTAACGTCAATTTTAGTTAGCGGCTCCACGGCGTTTATTGCACTATTTGTTAAGGAGGCTTACCAAGGTATTCTTCTGAAAGCGGCCACCTCGGTGTACTGCATGTAAGCGGAAATTCCCTGTTAGTCGTTAAGAGCAGCCAACCAACAGATAAGAGAAATCCTCTTTTGTTATCACAGATTCCGAGTGTCGAACGTTAGCTGCCTCCCTTCCGGGGCTCTTACACCTTTTGCTCACCTTTCCCCACCCACAAAACCGCTCTTTAAACACGAGAATTTAATCGATGTCACCCTGGGGTTTTGATTGATGACATCCGTCGAACGCGAGTGGTGCGTGAAATTCATTCAGCTTCTGCCGGGAATAATAATAAGCTCCCCCCACGAATCTCACGCTTTGACACGGCTGGATGAGAAAGGATCGCATTTTTATGTTCGGAAAAATTTGTCGCGAATTGCAACCACGTTCGTTTTGACCTTTCATATGTCTTTGCGATGACACCTATTTTTATTTCAAGACGTAGAGTATATTTTCAAAAATCAAGTATAGTGAGGATAATGCCAAATGCAATGACATGAAGGTGATGCCAAAATTTGTATATAGCTAAATGTTGCTATACAGTATGTACAAAGGCATCGTCTGCAAAGTTGACAAAGTTGTGGCAGGTGAAAAAGTGGCCGCGAATTGGCGACCATCCCTCTCTCGGTGGTGGCAGTTTTAATGAGCTTCCCGCGTAACCATGAAGTAAAGCTGTGGCACCAATAAATCAGGAAAAAAGCTAAATCCTTCTCGCTGGCACGAACGCCCTAACCAAAGAAAAAAAAAATGATACCAATTTTCGTGTTGCCCTTGCTGGGCCAGGTATATATCCTCTTGAGACAAAGCGCCCCAGATTTTTTTATTCCGGTCGCTGTGGCAATATGTGAGGGGCACATTCCAGAACCACATAATCGAATAAACGAAAGCCTGCGCCGGGAATCGAACCCGGGACCACCCGCTTAGTAGACTGTGACCATATTTAAAACGAATACATGTTGGTGCCAGAACTGTCATGCATCAATGACGAAACTTTACTTGTAATTAGATATGTTTTCATGCATGATCCTTACTAGATGGTCCTTTGAAATCCTGTAGCCATACAATCTTGTCAAATGGGCTAAATGAATATTTAATAACCTTACCAATCTCACATAATTGAATCTCACTAAGTGGGTTCACTCACGTCCTGTGTACATTGGGTATTCCTAGCTAACGATAACTATTAATAGGCCAAATTAGGTACCGACCTCCCCTATAGTTGAATCATTTTCATGGCGCTTCCGTCGTTAATGAGTTGCTATCGGGGCTCATTTTCATGGCGTTTTAGTCGTTAATGTTTTTATTATCAGGCTTACAGGTACTAAAACCTGTCGATTTTCACCTGAACCTCTCAAAATCGCGGCACCCGTTGTTCATATTTCGCAGTTATTTTTAGAGCAAGGGTTACAGCAGAGTGTATGTTTCACGGTGTGACGCGGATCCCCGTTGGAAATCTAATTTTACCGTATTATTTCGTTTCATTGCAGGTGAAATACTGGAATCAAATCGTGCAAAGTTTCATGTTACACAAGCGTGTATAACCGAAATTAGGCATTCGTCAATTATGCTTGCCGTCTCATTGTAAAACAGGTAATTACAACTGCAAGTACATGTACCACATACAATATTCATTGCAAGTGTGTGTGTGTGTTACATACGACTCTTTTATCATTGTTTTGGTCATAAACAGTTAGGGAAGATAACGCCTTTTTTTTAGTGTATGTGAAGCCAATGTATTAGAATAATAACAAAATTGATGACAGCTTTAAATTTTGTGCAAAAAATTTGGCGAGCATGTGTAGCTTGCTCAGTATGCGCTTGTACAAAACGTAATTTAATTTTAACTTCGTTTAATGTTGATTCCTGATAGCATTACCGCAATGTTAATACGTTTGCCCCCCTAAATAATAAATATACATGTATCGATTATTTTTATTATTGCAGCACGTCTCCGCGCGCGCACACGAATGTTGACACTGGGGTGGTCGATACTCAGCCTGTACCTATGAATGATGTACGAGGGCAAACACATCCACTTCTCACCAGTCGACAACCGACCGTTGTGCTCGTACAGTGGCAAGCTATGCCGACAGCGACGCGTCAACAACTACGCTTTCTGCATTCGCCACATTCTGGAAGACAAGGCGGCTCCCTTTAAGCAATGCGCTCACGTGGCCAAGTACAACAACCAGAAGTGCACCAACCCGATTCCGTCTAATGAAAACCGAGAGTAAGTGTTTTAGGGGGGGGGGCATTTTCGGTCGACATTTATTAGTTAGTGAAGTTGCAACAACAGCCCCCGGTGGCTCAGTGAGTATGGTCACATTCTACTGATCGAGTGGTCCCGGGTTCGATTCCCGGCTCAGGCTTTCGTTTATTCGATCCTGTGGTACTGCTGTCACCCCTGAGCTTCCATTAGGGAGTCCAGAGCTTAGGGGTGGATCCTGCAGCCTTGCTATTTCATCTGCCATTCCCCTTCCCTTCCCCTCACATATCTCCATAGAGACACAAGGGTGCAGAAATCCTGTAGTGATTAGCACTACGGTGATTTAAAAAAAAAAAAAAAAAACATTGATTTTTATCAATTTCCATCCACTACCACCACCTCCAAAAAGATCAGTCATAAATCCATTCGTGCCTCTATGGAACCTATTCCGCAGACCTTTTATGTCTTTGCCACGATGGTAAACTTTTGAAAATAAAAATTGCAGAAATAATCATTGATCATTTGGGGGTTACTCTCTGCCCCCTGGCCGCTAGTGGCCGGCTTCAAATTATTCAATGTTCAAAGCCATATTGCAATTATAATGTTTACTCGCAAGAGGCTCCTTGGACAAAATTATGATTCATTATTTTTTATATAGATCACGGTTTTTAACCTAATGTCCTAGCGATTATCTGTTCACCACCTATCGTTAGAAAGCGTTAATTTTTACTTGCTCGGACGTAAAAGGTAATCGATTTTTTGACCGATTCAATTTTTATGTCCACAGGTTCTGTAACAGCCACATGCAGGTGGCTGGCATGGCGCCGAAGAAGGAGCGCAAGAACAAGAAGGAGAAAGAGCACGTTGGTCCGTCGGCCGCCGCGCACAGCGCCGCCGCCGCCGACGGCAAACTGAAGTTCGCCGAGCGCGTCAAGCTGCTCAAGTCGGACGGGCTGTCGCCGGCTCCGGATGACGACGAGGACGACGACGACGACCCCTATACCTTCTCGGACGCCAAGCCGCCAATGGCCGCCGCGTCCATCAACGCCCTGACTACCGCCTCCCCCTTCTCCACCAGCACCGCCGCCGCCACCATCAGCACCGTGAGCAAGGAGACCACCGCTCGACATTTTCCGTCCGGCTTCACCGCAGCGATGCCATCGTCGACCAACTGTAACAACAAGACCAACAACTTCAACTGCAAATCGGCCTTCAACAATAGGCCCACCTTCAACAACAACAGCAAACCCGCTCTGAACAGCAAGCCCGTTCTGACCAACAGCAAGCCGACCCTGAACAGCAAGCCGACGCTGAACAGCAAGCCCATGTTCAACAACAGCAAACCCGTGCTGAACAGCAAGCCGGTCTTCAACAGTAAGCCCCCGTTGAACAACAAACCCCATCAAAACAGCAAGTCCGCGTTGAACAGCAAGCCGAACGTGAACAGTAAGCCGCCCAATCCAAGCAAACCCTGCGTGGACGGCAAGCCCGTCTTCAACAACAAGACCAGCTTTAATAACAAAGCCATCACTATCGCCAACAACAAGGTTGCCGTCAACAGCAAGCCCATGTTCGGCGCCAAAATGGCCTGCAACAACAACAACCACCACAACAGGACTGGTCTAAACCACGAGACTGCTCCCGCCTTTACCATTAAGGTGGAGCCCGGCTTGCGCACCAATTGCGTGTCGACGGATAACAGCAGTAAGGGTGGCAACGGAGGACAGGCAAAGAGTTCCAAGTCGGTGAACCGACTGGAGGCTCGCATCGCGCGCAATAAGATCCTGGACAAGCTGAAAAAGAGTCGCACCTCGCTGGCCGGCGCCACGGGCTCGGCCTGCGGGCGACTGGACTTCTCGTCGGTTGAGCCGCCGGATAACCCGCGCGTGTCCGAGACGATCAGCTCGGTGGTCCGCGCTTCCGCAGAGCTGCAGTCCGCCAGTCCAGTGCCCTCTCCGCCGCCGGCGAGTGGCGGCGTCAAAATGTCGTCCAGGCCGGGTTCTCCCTGGACTTGCGGCGGCCAGCGGACATTGCCAGCCGCGCCGCTTGACGCGCCGTCGGCCGGCGCGGCCGTTGCGACCCCGGTGGTCGAGGCGAGCGTGGCCGACTGTGATCGGCCGCCGAAGACGTCCGTTAGTTTCTATCCCAATCGCGGGGTGAAAGAGCGGGTGTGGAGACGGCCCGACGGCGTGTCCGTGGCGGTGAAGTTGGTGCAGAGGTTGTGGGAGGATAAGGCCACGTTGCGGACGGATTTGTTTCCATTGGGCAAGTAGTCTTTCTGGGTGATTGTCGGCGCGAAGCTTTCGGAGATGTTTGAAGTCTGGCTGTATGTGTAGCGTTGAGAGGAACGCTAGTGGCCATTGTGCATTTTTCGATCGATTTTCGAGTTTCTAATAGTTGTGATATGTCGCTGCATTATTTTTATCTTTCCTCTTGTGTGGCTTTGACTAAGGGGTATGTTTTCACTGTACTCCTGGAACGAATAAACGATTGCCCGAGGCGGGATTTGAACCCGTGAGAGTTTCACCGCAGCTGGTTGGGCTAAGATGAGTCTGGCGTAGTCATTGATTTGTTATTTCTTTCTATTCATCGCTATATTTTAAAATATCTAAATTTCAAAGTTTTATGAGCGTAAATCAAATATACAATGCCGTGGTTCGCTAGAGAAAATAGTGTAGGAAGGAGGTTATAATTGTTACAAAACAATTTTCCTTGTTACTGTTTATTTCTTGGAATTTCGGAATAGTGCGATTATTTTTGCCTTTGAATTAGCGAAAATTTAGTCAGCTTTTATGAGTCGAATAAAATGCTTTTGAATTTTTCGGGTTATCGTAATTTTTAATGTTATGATGTAGAGTTGAATTTCTAACGTTTTTCTTTTTATTGTAGGTCTTGATGGATCTGATACTGACAGCGAAGGAAGTGATGTTGAAATTTACCAAAGACACTGGTTCGCTTCGCCTTCAGACCAGGATTCGTGGTAAATAATTAACGATTTTCAATTTTCGTTTACGCATCATTTGAGGTTTTACAATTTAATAAGACCGTTGTCGTGCAGCATCCAATGTGACTTGTACGTTAACACAATCCATTGTATTCTAAATTTAAAATTATATTTTTGTTCGATACAGGGGTGACGCAAAAAATGGTGTGCTACTCAGATCCATCAAGCAGAATTTCGCGAAGTCTGACTTCCGCAGGCAATGCGCCCAGATGCGGCAGAGTCAGAACAACCAGGCCACCAACCGTAGTTCAGCGAGCACCCTGTCCAAGGCGCTCGTCGAAGCGTCCAGGTGTCAACCGCTGTGTTCGGCTCGGCTGCTGGACGCGGTGTCTCCCAAGTCCCGTATCCAGGATCCCAAAAAATTGTAAGTTAGTCACCGGAACTGACTCATTACGAAGCCAAATTATTTTAAAGTTGCCTCTAAACTTTTCAATCTTCAGAGGACCAAATTGTCATTGCTCGGAATATTTTATCTTTTTCGATGATTGTTCCTTATTCGATTAAGGTTTCGACCTAACTAATTTTTTGTTTTTGTTTTCTTCTCTCACATTTCAAGACCGAAGAGTCCAGCATTGAGCAAGCAGAAGTGTTGTTACAGCAACGAAGTGTCTGATTGTCCCGCGATCGCCTTGCCCTACACCAGACACTGCATCAAACGTATCCTTTTATAATAAAAAATATATATTTCTTAGTTTTGTTTTGGCTGCGACTGGTGTACATATCGGTGAACGTGCGTCTTGCAATTCCTGGTTGTTTCATCCTTAATCATGCGCCTCTCCTACAGATATTATGTACAATGTGGACCAGTTGCTCTTCGAGCATTGCACGGCGAAGTTTGCGGACAACACGCAGTGTTGCATACCCGTCTTCGACGTGTGTCACGAGCTTCCATTATGTGTGGAACACGCAAGGAAGAGGGTAGGTGGTCTTGTTTGCTGTTTCTGCTTGGTGGTAGTTATGCCATGCCAATTTTCGTCCAAGACATTATTGTGGAGTTAAAATAACCATAATAATATTACATTTAATGAAAATAATACTATTGAGTTTAAGAGATACAATTTACCATGTCATTAGCGATGTTCAAAATGGCCAGATTTGGCTTTCACTCAATATTTTCGATGTAGTGGTGTCATATGGGCAATATCTTAACTTTAAGGTATTGCCCATATGCCGTCACTAGCGAATCACGTTAATAACATGTCAGAAAATAAATAAAAGCACATAAATTACTCGTTGGATTCAGCGCGTCACCCTTCGTTGCAGAGAAACTTCGTTGCCGAAAATCGATTTGCAAAGAATCAAATTTCGCTGGTCAAGACTGTTGACGTCTTGAATAACGAAATTTGAGTTTGCGATGATTGCATTTGTATTTTTAGCTTTGCGCTGCTTAATGACAAATACGTATAGTTTTCATTAGAAGGTACTCCGTTGGCTAATACACTACTTTCCTTCTTCGACCCACTAGGATAATTACAGCAAAATGTCCGCCGAGCCCAAACCAAAGAAGCCGCGAAAGAAAACGAAGCCCTCGGCTCTGACGCGACCGCCAAAGCGAGGCAAGAAAAAGAAGCGGCAAAACATGAAGCTGGCCGACGTGACCAATCTTTCGCACGAGAGTTCAACATCTCAAGGTAAGTTTCTTGTATTTTTTTCGTCCTGTCACATACTTGTACATCCGTATATTCCCGAGAGGTAGCGTGCTCGCTCGCCAACCAGCGGATCTGGGTTCGATTTCCAGTACAGCCAATCGTTGGATTGGCTCGTAGTACTGCGCGGGGGAAGGCAAAGGCAAACCACCTCTGTATTCTGCCAAGAAAAACACAGGTATCGAGGGTCGGGGTCCAGAGACGACACGCTGCTGTTAAACAAACTAGTCCCAGGACAAACCAACACAACATTTCCCTCGCCATTGGCCCCCCTAAGGGGCTGCTTGCGGGTTCAATTTGTAATGTAATTTGTAATAGACACAGGGGGGCAGTAATCTTGTAGTGCACTAGGCACTCTTAGTATCTAGTATCTAGTATTCTAGTAGCACTCAGGTATTTCTAGGGTATGGAGAGTTCGCCAGACTCTGTTCGTCTTATTCTCCGACGCTGAACTTGACATTTCATTTTCAATAAATCATCTTTACTTTAAATGATGTAGAAACTTTTAGTAACGTTTTGTTTTATTTCCAGGCATTGGGACAGCACAGCGCCCACAAGGTTGTTTTGAAAGACATTGATGGTAATCTCAAAATAAGGAGTTCTGTTTTAGTAAAGACCAAAAAATATATATTTTTTTAAAGTCACACTCACCATTTCACATCGAAAGTGTTTTACAAAAATTACAATTTACAATCGAAACAAAATTGCAATTTCTTTTAAGTAATAATTCGAATAACAATTACAATTTGTTCCCGCGAGCAGCCCCGGGTGGGGGTAGGGGCCTATGGCGGGGGTCAAGTGACCAGTTTATGAAATAACCTATTTCGTATCTCATATTAAATGTTTTATTTTAAAAGGCTCAACACTT
>JAUJYS010006268.1:0-10444 GCA_033995665.1 Melogona broelemanni | reverse complement strand
CTTCTGCCGGGAATCGAACCCGGGACCACCCGTTTTGTAGTCTATAATTATAGCCACTGTACCACGGGGGCCGCACTGTACCACGGGGGCCGCACAATGTATTCATGGTCCAACAATTTTTACTCACGGTTTAATAGGCTCACATCCCAGATGTGCCTCCTCAAATCTCGACTAACAAGCATGGGGGAGTGCCTAAGACCGTGCAGTCTTCAGGAACTTTCACATCCCTAAAAAATTGTTAGCTTAAGTGCTATTTTAATAGCTTACATAAGATATCGATGTTGTTGCGTTATTCACTGAACCGTGCGATACAGAATTGGACTTTGCCATATTCGTGTCTCAGGCTGCCGTTAGAGTTCAGACTCTATTGGATTTGGTTCCCGGGTGTCAGGTAGTTATAATTTTATTGCCCTAATATCCTTTACAATTAATTTGAGTGGCATATACAACTAACACGTGGTTTACTGTTTTATTGAAGAGAAATTTGCTCGTCACACAAACAGACCACCGACAACGCAAGAAACTCATTATTTTTTGAACTCGTGAAACTTTTTTCTTTTGTTTCCAAAACTGATCATGACTACTGTACTAATACGTCTGCAACAAAGAAAAGCTTATTTCCAAAATTGGTAAAGCAAATCAATTAACCACTAACTTGCAATTTAAAATATTTCGATAAGCAAATAAAATAAGAAATTTACTAGTACTATCAAAATTATCAGAGACATCGTCTCGTTCATCGAACATTACATCCACCTACCGGCAAAGCGGTGAACTATTTTCCTTAGACAAAGTCAATGGAGAGAAATTATTTGGGTGGCGTACTTCAGCTTTCAAAAAATGGCGTCCGGCTTTTATACTGTAAATTCGGGCACTGTAAAAATTAAATTATCAAAATGTACAGCATGTATCTGGGCTACTGCTTCAGATCACGACTTGAGGTTAAAAAAAATCCTTTCAGGTTTGTTTTTTTTTAACTCTTCCTTTTGGACTTTTCTTTTTAGAGGACAATTCGCTTGACAATGAAAAGTGTTTTATGAACCCAATTCCATTGTCAACGGGGCACGTCGAAAAAAAAGATGCTCAAGTCAACGTAATTGTAGTTCGCAACGTACATCTGCTGTTAATGCTGTCATCGTCTGCCATTTTTTTTTTTTCTTTCTTTTGGGTGGGAAGATCTACACGTTAGTAAGGCAATTAATATTAGGGAAAGGTGAAATGACAAGAGAAAGTCAAAACTGATGCACAAAGTGTTGTTTGAGCAGAGAGTGGAAAAAAAGTGAGCAAGAAAAAAAGGCAGTCACGATTATAGTACGCCACTGACCTAAAATTATGGCTCGAAATAATGACAGTGACATACTGTGCGACTTCGACTGCTAAACGGGAAAGATATTCCGATAGCAGAGACCCAAGCGGCGGGTGCATTTTCAAACCGACACACGAACAATATTGGCAATGGTCACGCAATGGGTAGTATTTGAGATTGCTCATAAAGATATTTTTTATGGGTTTGCGACTACCTAAAGAAAAACGAACACGTACAAATCAACTTTTATCGACGTAAGATAACAAAAACGATGAATATGTCAAAGTTTTTTTTTTCTTTAGAAAATATTAATAAATGTTTGTGGGGAGACTAGTTGTAATCCAATACGAGACCAGACCAACAATTTAAATTTTTCGATTTTCTCTTGACCATAACGTCATAACATAAACGTGATGAATTTTTGTGATCCCTAATCAGAAAAATTGCTCTACTTCCATCTTTTAATACAAATTTATGCTTAACATTTAAAAATCTAAGCTCACGTCCTATACTTTAACGATAAACAAATAAACGATAAAATAGATACAAAATAAATCAAATTTCATCTGCAACTGAGTATCCTGAAAGGTCTTCATGATTTATCAATCAGATTAATTAAATATAAAAATAAAACACTATTAATTCATCAGTTACAGTAGAACAAAATAAGAGCGATGATCCCGCCAAATTAAAAACATTCGAAACGAAAATCACAGGTACCTAACTCCGAACAGGGTGCCTAATTTTCGAACGCATGCAGAATTACCAATTCCGAACACACACGGTAGCCCGGCAACATTGGTTCAAGTCAGCACTTCACCGGCCTCCATCGAAAATACCAACCCCCACTCCCCACCCACATCCCCGCCTCCAACCTTAACCCTGCCAGCACTCCTACAACACACCCCTCATTCAAGCCCACCCCACAATTAACACTGCACCCCCACCCACCATACGCACGACAATCATACCTAATTTCTCCGCATTTGTGCAATGCTCGTTCGCCGGCACAAAAGAATTTCGACTTGCGGCATGCGGGAGGAGATAAGCCGGGCGGATTTTTTGAGATAAAAAGACTGACGCAACCGTGGTGAGCTCAGCGCACAATAGCAAACGCAACCGTTCTTCACTCCCCCCCCTCCCCCACAAAAGCCAAACTTCTCATTCCCAACAAACAGAACCGCAAAAATAATACCCAAGGCAAATATAATTTTCTTTAACTTGAGGTAACGATTAAGATTTACGACTTCTAGCGTTACATTCAAACGCTATTTCAGCAACTACACAAATACTACCTACTAAGTACATCTCAGTTGGATTTTTATCTTGATGGCATTGCTTTTTAACGCGGGCGTAGCTTTCTAAAAAAATACTAACGATCCGGCTAAGCGCAAGTTTTAGAATCCGATAAACGATCAGAGAGCTATTAAGATATTGCCTCCTGCGATATCGGTTTGGAAACGTTAGAGGCTCGAATCTAAACGGGTCGGTAGCAAATACTGTTCAAATTACAACCCGCGTTCATTATTGGGCAAGGCTGAAACAATTAAAAGTGTTAGCTTGTCACGACGTAGACTAACATTTTTCGATTTTTCATCACGTTTAATTGGCACTCAGATTATATTTAATTGCAACCTTCTGCAGGAGCAGCCTTTACTTTCAAGAAGAAGATCTTTTAAAAAGTGAGGAAGACTTTTTTACCTATTATTTTTTTTTAGACAAAAAATAATTTTTCAACTATTATCAACAGAAAAATGACTTGGGGGACAAGAAAAGTGTCTCGTCATCTTAAACTCGATTGCTCCACGTCAAAATGCGGCGGTCAGTTAAGCCGGAGGCGTCTAACCTCAGTCGGAGGTGCGCCAGATTGTTGACGATGGTTTCTGCTGTTCTCCAAATTCGATTTGAGAACCCAGGGACACAATACTAACCCGATACGAACCACAACCACCAAATTCTCCCACTCACTCCACACGAAACAATTTAGTCTCGCTCAACAAAAAAAATAAAATAAATTGGGAGGGACATTCGATACGAGAGACCACCGAGATCGGGTCACCGTTGGAACAACGGGTCAGCGTCTGGAAACTCTTACCAGTTGAGATCAACAAACACTGCAAGAAAGGCGACTTGCAAAAACTAACATTTTATTTGAGGATATTTTTTCCCCTTAATATTCGGATAACCATTTCAAAGATCCGATAATGATAGTACCATTTCAGTTTTTGATAAAATCGAACATCATTTTAAGACAATCAATATCGCAGAAATTTGTTAGCATTGTTTTTGTGCTATGCATTTTTCACATAAACCACAGCAAGTCATTTCAAGATCCTGAAGAGTCTTAAGGTGATAAGAATAAGGATAAAGATGATGTAATCAAGATTTTGTATTTTGTAAAAGGACAAAAAAAGCAAAATAATGAAATTTTACGAATCAGAATCTTAAAAATAGCTGTTTTGAGAAATACCATTTAAAAAGTAAAATGGTACTATTTGGTGCATTGGTATAAACGGGTCACTGGATGATCGAGAAGATGGACCCGTTTTTTCTTAATGTTTTCAACGCCGATTTGTCGTGGAGCGAAAGTGGACCCGCAGCTATAAGATACATTTAAGTTGTCTCAGCGTGGTATCCACCGAGTAGTCCGCCAGTCCCCTCCTCTCTTGTTCTTGCTGGCGAGCTCGTACCGCTCAGCTGGAGCTCTGGTAATTAACGAAGCAGCAGGTAGCTTTAAAAAGCATTTTGGCAAAGCCATATACAGAGAGTATCAAGTTGATAGGTAAGCAGCTTTTATAGGTGAGCGCTTCTTGGGAGCAGCTGGGTTCAAGAAAATGGAGTGCTGAGCGGACTTTCTAGCAACAGACTTTGGATGGGAATAATACAAGCACTATCTAAATAGGAAGTTGAAGAGGAGATGGGGAAAATGCAAACGGCTTGATTGCGGCGTGAATTTCATTTGCGAGAGAATGTGGAAAGAATTTAACGTAACCCGAATGGAATTTACCTACGCAGGAAAATGAAACATCTCAATAGTAAGATGTTTCCTCACTGCAATCGGATAAGATTTCAAAAGCGTGTTCCAATCGAATTTTCCTCAAAAAATGATTAAAAAAATATTTTAAGTTCGAAAGATTGTACCGAAAGGTTTCATTCCTTTTTCTTTTAAAGGTTGGTCCTATAATTGAAAAGGTTATGCCGATTTTATTTAAAAAGCATGGTCTAAATCAGTGTTTTTCAAACTTTCTGGCTCGTGGAGCCTTTTTTAAAACCAATTTCAATGGCGGAGCCCCTAAGTGGCTACAAATTTTCATGTCGGAGCCCTTGTTAATACAAGTTAATGGCGTTCGGATACAAGTCAATGTAGTTTTATTGTTTATTTCATTTTCCAACAGTGGGCACTGTTTGGGAATCGAGGGTTTAAATAAATATAATATATATTTCCTGGACATGGATGTTCATAATTCTTAATTTTTATAATGGATGTTCATGACCCCAATAATCGAAAACAGAGCACGAGAAATTAAAGTCCAACTTTAATTGGATTTTGCCTTTTTAAAAAAATGAAATGCTTCATTGACCACATACTGTCCGAAAACAGCTGAAAACGCATTCAAAGTTTATGAATACAGAGCTCTGTAGAAATAAAAAAACACAAAAAATCGTTGGTAAAAAAGATAAAGCAGTCGTAAATCTAATTGGACTCTGTGTCCATAACATATAGGAAGAAACATTGGTTCGAAATGCTCTTTTTTTGTTATTTTCCATTTCCCCCTCACCCTGTGAGAGATGCGACGCAGAGCATATGCCATTGTACGAACAGCCATTTCCCTCCCGAAGCGCCTCCTACAGGGATGGCGTGGCGAAATCGTTCACATTGACATCACGTGCAAGAGAACAATAAGTCTCGCGGTGGGATGTTGTCTGGCTGCGGCATTGTATCGCAAAATGCGCGAAGCACTCTATAGGTTGTATCCGCGCTTATCCCTTTATTCGCCCGGGACCCACAATACAAATAATTTTAAATATAATGTTTTCGGAAGCTGGATTAAAACCAGCGGGGCGGCGCAAATGAGGTTTGATCGAACACAATGCCTGGCTACTACCTTGAACATTTGTTCTTACATATACTATGCTACGCGTTGGCAGAGCGCTCACTTAATCACAATGTGAACAATATTGGCAGTCGTTAGTGCATTGCAGCTGCTAAACCATATCACCCAGGGGTTTTCACGAGACGAGAGGTTTATCATCAGTTGTCGATCTCGTCTCGAAATTTCGATATTAAAAAATACGAGTCGGTAAAGACTAATTGTGGCTATTTTCGACCCACAACATAGTAACGAGAACTGAGATGAACTACAAAACATTCTCGGTTCACTTTCTCCCAGTTTTCGTCGATGTCAACGTTGCATGTCAGCCTACATCTTATTGACGCAATTTCATTGAGATTAAAAAATACCACCACATACTATCGATTTAAAAGTAACCCTATATTAAAATTAAAGGCAACAGATTGAAAATGTCAATTCAAGAGTGGACATTCATAATTCAGAGAGAAAAATATTAATTGCTCTATTGATATTGCAGATTTAAAAGAATTATCATTTTTACTAGCAAAGTTTAAAGCTGGAAAAACATGAATACTCGTACATGTGAAAAATAGTGGGTTAGGTAGGGCTCGAGTAATAAATAAATTATTACCGAACAGCCAAGAGACAAAAAAGAAAACTTGTTTAAAACATTTTTGTTTGTTTCTACATTATTTTTCAATGGAACGAAAACAGGTTCTGGTGTGATGCCGGTCATCAACTCCACCTTTCCATTAATTATGATTGACGAGAATCCGGTGAACCGCGTCTACCTACCTCGTTACATACACGCCGAGTGAGTGGGCGAGATTCGCTCACGAGTTCCGCTCGCCGATAGGGGGCGTCACTCGTTCATGTCACGTTTATAAACGCTTATTTTTATCGATGCGTCAACTTCTGATGCCCGATTGCTCACAACAAATCGCGGTGTCACCGCACACAACAAACACACTGATGGAATCAACTTTTCTCATTAAGGCCACCACGAACAGCCTTTTCACATCAGTTGTATACCAAGGAAATGGGGTGGGGCGGTTCATCGAATTTTTAAAGTGAACCCCAGGGGCAGTGTCTATCGGGGATCGGGTCCGTTGCACAGGGGTGAACTGTAGACCAAGTACTGAGTAAAAATAATTATTATACGGACTAAGCATTGCCCAAACACTTAATTTAACACAATTAATTAAGCACATGCTTGGTGGTTTTCTAGTTTTATTTTTAATTAATTAGAATTTAGTATGAAACTTTCCAGAAATTTATTTTATAATTTATGCTCAGTCTATTGACTGACTGAGCTGACACACCCTCGCATTTCTTGGAAAATTATATGTCAGAACTATTGGAATATCAGTCTGAGTTTCGTCGGAGAAATTAACTGCAGATCTTCACTAGTAGAACTGAAAATCTGGGCACACATTGCCTAACATCAATATTTAAAAACGAAAGACAACTTTAAGGTTAAAATGCAAACTATGATTGTTAAAAGTGCAAAAGTATAACCAGAAAAAATAAATGAACAAATATGTTTAGAACCAAAAAAAATTCAAATTCAATGATTCAAACAAAAAACAAAAACAAAAAAACACGAATAAAAATAGCAATAAAATGTGCTAAAATAGAAACCCACAACTTAACAAGAGCGCACAACCATCCTCACAGCCCAGAGCGGCATTTTCCTACGAAACTACCTGGTGCTGCTGTCAACCACCATAGAGGCGTGACTGACAGAAAAGAGTGGACCGGTTAGAATGAAAAATAGAAGGCCTTGACACCCGACTGCTCATGCTCGCGAATCGGTAACCTGATTGCTCCCGCAAATTGATTTTTGTCGTCCGCGTGACAAGTGATGATGTCGGTCCGCAGCATTGTCTCTCTCCAACCAACCACCTCAATGGCGCGTGAAAGCATTTCTGTTCGGGGGTAACCATGACTTGCTCCTTAATTGTTGATGTCCAGTCAAGACAAACTATTCCGCCGATGGCCCGCCGGCGGCCCCAACTGACTCCACGTTATTAACGACAGGTCGTCAGCGTGATGACACTTCGGCAGTTTTCTCGCGGGATATTAATGGTCATTCCGTATTGGAATCCCCGGGGTTCGGAGGTAATCTGATGCGAGGCTCACCTAACCACCCGGTCAGCTCAGGACGCGGACTCGCTTGACTCCTCCCCCGGGAAACATTAAAAGCAAACTAAAATTGAAATTGATAGCGACGGTCAGAAACAAATGTGAAACAATGTTCAATCGTTGCACGAGCACAATTGACATTGGAATAAGAAAGGAATGGAATTGGCACAGAGCGAGCCTTCACCCATGACTATCTTGGTGATGGTTATTGGTGAAGGCAAGGCCAACTCAAACCCAGATGGTCAAAAAAGCTAAGTTGGGTTTGACAACGTGGAAATTTTTTTTGCCACATTGAAATTCGAAATACTCATGTGACAATTTAAAAAAAATGGAGAAGATTCAAATTTACAAATTAAAGTCGGTCTCATGCTGGCTGTTCCAACAATGACCCAGAATTAAATTTCAGTATAGAGTCCCAATCCCAAAAGAAAAATTAAAAAAATTATCAATTTCGTTCGTGGACATTTACAGTTAGTCTTTATCGCCTTTTTTAAAAACTTTCTATTAAGATGACTTGAGTGTTGATTGTCCTAGATACTTCAAATTTTGGAATCCGGTAAAACTCGAGGAACATTTTAATCTATCAAAATTTCATTGTCTTTTTCAAATCCTGGAAAAGGTTATTAATTATTTTAGTTGGAGGCGATTGGCCAAGGCTATGACGTCCATTACAAATGGCCACAAGGTTGGTATTAGGTTGTCATGTTTTCATGAGCTTTTGGCATTCCTGAGTTTTCATGAGCTTGACTTTCTATTAAGATGAGCATCTCTAAAATTAAAGTTTTTATCAGAAAAACGAAGT
Source organism: Melogona broelemanni (assembly GCA_033995665.1). NCBI lineage: Eukaryota > Metazoa > Arthropoda > Diplopoda > Chordeumatida > Chordeumatidae > Melogona > Melogona broelemanni. The sequence continues at coordinate 2,118 of JAUJYS010006268.1, read as the reverse complement.
TTTTTGCATTTACTTGTTTGTTGCTGAATGTTTGACATAAATTGCTGAACACTTTCAGGAACGATTTCAAGGAGGCTGTGCTCCGTGAGGTTAAGAGGGGAACATAAATATTTCACCAACGCACGTGGCCGAACAAAAAAATTCCTCTTTTTTATGCAGCGTCACATGGCCACCATTTTTGAGGTGCGTGGTTGGTCATCGTTAATTCGGGGGTTGGCGGCTGTGGGTGAAAAAGAGGAGGGGGCGGGATGGGACCAATGACGCGCCGACAGCAGTAAAAAAAAGCTCACCGGCTATCATTTTTCGGCGGCGGCCCCCGTGCTGATGCTGATCGAGACCGAGAAAAACACTTGAACGTGTCTCCCGTCCTCATCAAATGCACGCGCGCCGGGTCCCCCCATTTTCATCTCGAGAAGCCGGCGCGAACCCGGCATGTGTTCCCCACCGTAACAATTTTCCATCTTCTGCCCGGTCCCCCCCCCCCTCTCCCTCCTCCCTCGCCTCACGAAACCCCGCGACTTTGCCGAGTCATGTCTGTCCTGAGTGGATTTGTTCTTGATAAGAAGAGCGAGTGCCATGTCCGTAAAGTTAGCCCCCCCAAATTGGAATTTCGACTTGAAAACTTGCCAATAATTAGGGCTCAATTAGGGCTGACTAGGGCTGTAATATAAAAATTAGGGCTGTTTTCTGAAAAAAGTTATTAACAAAAAACAAGTGGGGGGGCCAAGTTGACGCTAGCCCCCCCACATGGAATTTCGACTTGAAAACTTGCCAATAATTAGGGCTCAATTAGGGCTGTCTAGGGCTGTAATATTAGAATTAGGGCTGGTCTCCTTCATATTTTTTTTGGTCCCGCAAGTTGAGGCCGACCGTATACCTGGCCCCCCCAAATTGGAATTTTGACTTGAAAACTTGCCAATAATTAGGGCTAAATTAGGGCTGACTAGGGCTGTAATATAAAAATTAGGGCTGGTCTCCTTCATATTTTTTTTGGTCCCAATAACTTTTACCTGACGGCACTCCGTGGGGAGAAGACTACGGAAGCATTGCGTCTCAATGCCGTCCAACCTTCTTCAAAATCACGGTACCCCACTGAGAGAGGCTCTCCGCGATGAGTATTGCGGTACAGCACTGCTGAAAAACTACAAACACGAATTTAACATTTTGTGCTTATACACAACCTCGTTTATCGTTTTTCTCGTCTCTGTTCGGCGATTGATTTGTCATTATATTTCTACCAGTGTTGGTAGGAATGGAACGTTCCCGTTCCTAGGAATTGGTTCCTTTTTGGAGGAACGCCTAGGTTATTTTTATTTCTGTAGGAACTGTAACTGGAACTGGTTCCTTTTTTTTTTGAGGAACTGGAACGGGGGTTCCTTTTCTGGTTACAGCATTCCTTGTTCAAATAACCTTCATTCTCTAAAATTACAATTCTTCTAAAAAAACACGTTTCGATTGAAATCTTATCCTAAAATTGTAAATTTTTAAGTTATTCAAATGAAATTTTGCATTCTTGTCGGGCTTTCTTGTTTTTGTGAATTGGCACCGCGCACGACCAACTTCGTGACGTTATCATTCGAATTCTTTAAATATTGAAGGAACGGAAAAGGAACTGGTTCCTTTTGAAATGGAACGCAGGAACGCCTAGGTTCCTTTTTATTTTTGAGGAACGGGAACTTTTTTCATTGGAGGAACGGGAATGGGAATGGGAACTGGTTCCTTTTAAGGAGGAACGAACCCAACACGGGTAATACACGTGTATATATATTTTGTTGATTAGTGCCTAATGCTCCACGGTCACCGAAAGCACTTCCATCTTCAGCCAGTTCCATTATTGTGACGTGGTCTCTACCTTCGTTCACCAACGGTCAAATAACTCATTACACCATATATGTCGAAGACACTACGAATAAACACGAGGTATGACCTATATGTTCTATTTGGGATCCTCATCAGGTGGGACTCATTGGGGAAATTGAAATGGTTCAAAGAAGGGCTGCTAGATTCGTTAGCTGTAGATTTGGTCGAACAGACCATGTGTCAGATATGTTGTCACAACTGGGGTGGGAATCGTTACAGGACCGTAGAAAAGAAATTGATATTAGATTGTTTGCTCGT
>JAUJYS010006267.1:0-10444 GCA_033995665.1 Melogona broelemanni | reverse complement strand
CTGCGCCGGGAATCGAACCCGGGACCGTTGGTTTCGTAGCATGTCCCCATACCCACTGAGCCATCGGTTCGTACGTTCGTACTTACAAGACGTATGTAGACAAGCGTACGAAAAGAATCCGACCAAAAATACCATCGTTATTTTTCGAATGTGCTTATCCAGTCGCTTTGATCTAAGACTATCGAATTCCAAACGGTCCCACAAATCAAATATTCGACAAAGCCCATTTCGACGAAAAGATGAGACAAACAGTGACGTGACGGCCAGAGATATTGCAGTAAGCCAGAAAAGGTCACGAAACATAACAAAATCCAAGTACAGTGTTCGATAGTTGTGCACCACGTGCGTCATGGTCGTTGCCCAACACTCGAAAACAACGGCAAGGTTAAGCCATCGCCAAGGACATTTCCACGATGTTGTATTCATGGTGACATTTGAATCTACAGCGAAATGGATCAGGCCCAAAAGCCTCAACAGTTTTAAATAGGGTAGCTGCAGTTTGAAGAGGTTACGTGTAACACCGTTACTACTTTTCTTAGTGTCGCTCATATTACTAGAAAAGGTCTGGTCTGTGTGAAGCTAAAACAGTGTGCAGCTAAAAACCAAAGTGCCAAAAAGTTGCGCAAAGTCTGTAAAGCCAACAGGTATTTCTTTCTGGGTGCACTTGTTATTGCTAAGAAGAATGGAACTGAAACTTTCTGAAGTGAGACCACAATCTGAAGATACAAAAAAAAATCAATAGTAGAGATAATTGTTTTTGACTGCTATTTACGCATTTTGACTTTTCAGTTACATCGCTTAACACTCAACAAAATTACCCATGTCTTCATTTGATGTAAAAGCATAAACATGCTGACACTGATTAAACAATAAAGACATTCAAAGTTCATATAATAATTAGATTATCTATTACTAGGAAAATTAGCCTATTAACCCACTAAAAATAGACAATTTCATTCGTAAATTATGATAACATCAAATCAATGAAATAACTTTATTCTTAAACAATCAAAAAGTTTAACGTACGGATGCGGATGCGGATGACAGTGGGTCACTGGATGATGGTTAAATATTAGTTAGTGAAAACCGTTCTTTAGCAACCCCGACAAATAAAATGAAATTTAAACAAATAAAAGTTGTAAATGAGAAAAAAAGAATAAGGATGCACTTGAACGTGGAGAGTGAATGGCAACATCATTTTATTTTCTAGTTAAAAACTAATGGGCAAAGTGAACTACACAACAAATTGGAACAAAATCACCACGTAAGTTAGATAAACGCTGCCAGCCTAAAATGAAAACAAAAATAGCGATCAACACATTACTTGAATGAAACCTAACTATAAAATTATTCTATTAAACTATGTGGTCCAATCATATTTATAAAAATCCTCATAAAGCAACTAACTGCAGATTGAATACATTGATCTCTCTGGTGGCCTTTAAGAATTTGATACTAGTCATTTGTAATATTACTCAATGGAGTAAGAAAAACCTATTGCATTGTACAGTGCATATGCTAGTAAGACAATCGAGCAAATATTACAAAAATTTGATTTGCTGGTGCTGTCTCTGTAATGATGCTACTACCCATCATATACTGATCTACCATGGCTAAAGTACACAATGCGGGTTTCTATTGATTCAAATAAACGAATCCTACATACATTTGACACTTACAGATAACAGCAATTTTTTGGTGATCACATCAATTCCAAAAAATGTAAGACCAATTGATGAGCTACCCAGGCGGTTCTGTAGAGAAATAATCTGAAAAACAAATTCATCTAGACTGAGGTACAAGCACCATTATGAAAAGAAACAAAGCCTCAAATACGTATCAAACGCAAGGAATCATTTTCGTCGTACTTTTTACCAACAACCACCAGCAAAACTCACCAAAAGCTTGTTTTCAGTATCGTGTTTCAGGAGCGAGACTTTGCAAAGATTCTTGTAACACTGATTAACCTGTGAAGGACGTTGAAATATTTATTCCTCAAATAAAAAAATAAATAAATGTTAATCCAACGAATAATACCTCCCCACTTTGCATCACCTAACCTGCGAGTGAACAGCCGAGGCCACACAGCAGATGCAAACGGGCACAGCCACAGAATGCAGCATCCAGTAGATATCGCCCCTCATAAAAAATAACACCCCGCACAAGTTGCCCAAACGATGGACACAAGTGTAAGTATTGACGGTCATTAGCAATATGTACGTGGATAGCATGGTTCCAATAAGACCGCGAAAGGTTCCATCGACCACGTCTACCATCAGCAGCACGTCGGCCATCAGTCTTTCGTAGTCGCCGATTGTGGAGGCCGGCCCCTGGGTGCCCAGCGCCGTATTTTCCTCATCGGCTAGAGAGGCTAGAGAGGCCCGACTCAGCAAGTAGTTGGTACGGCTCAGGACCGAGACCAGCGTGAGGCAGACGACAGCGATAAAACCAACGATGAAGTGGTCGATAAGTAGATGATAAATTCGGAACAGCATGTTGATGGAATTCATGGTCCAGGCTGACCGGTCAACAATTCTGCACAGGTGGCCGTTGATGACAACTAAAGAGTCAATGCATTGAATATATTATAAAGTCGTAAGGCTAACAAACCCTGTGTAATGTGTCGCCTTATTTTTTTGTCGTATCGTAATTTGAGGAATTAATATTTGACTTAATAAAAAGCCATGACAAACATTACTTTCTTTAGAAAAATGCAAAAAAATGATATGCAAATATCAAACTGTTGAAAGATAATGCAATTCAAGGTCTGCAATTCCCCTTCCCTTCCCCTCACATATCGCCATAGCGACACGAGGGGTAGTAATCCAGTAGTACTACGGTGATTTTTAAAAAAATATCGCGCAAGCTCAGACACAACGGTGCTCGCATCATATTTCCATATTCAGATTTTCTCAAAATAAATTTCTTTCGAAAACATAGTGCGCCATTGTGCGCCAGCGCTCTCTCAACAAAAATATTTACTTTTAATTTTATGGCAAAATATTTAAGCCATCCATTAAAGGTACAATTCAATGGTATTGAATATCCTAATTAGCAATTGTTTAATTGTTAATAGTCCTTATGCACAGTGTTACAAAATTAATGGAAATAACATGGAATCTAATGATCTGGCTTACCAAATGTATGCACAGGTGTTACCAATACAACTACAAGTGTGATGAATCCACACAGGGTTTTCAATTTCCTATGGAATCCAATGTTGTGAAATACGGTGGACTCTATTGAATTCCACAGGCGAAACAGCATAGGCAAACGAGAAGAGGAATAACATGCCCAAAATGAAAGTGACAGACACACCGAATGACTGATGTGCCATAAGAATCCTGATGACAGGGCCATAACTATCGCTATTGGTTCACCCAATCCCGCAATGCCGCCCATAAAGCGCGCAACGAGCGCATACCAGGCCGTTATTATAACAATTATGGAGTAAATTTTACTAAACAAAGCTGTGTATGAAGTCAATCGTTGACTGCCCTCGATAGCGGAGTGATATAGACCGAATATTTTCAGGATAATCAAATACGGGCGCCACAGATTTTCTAAACTCTTGTCTGGTATGTGGCCACTAATCTGATGACAAAATATGGGCTGTGGAGTTTCACTTTTGCGAAAAACGGAGTTCCAAATTCGAGCCATTTTGGAACGCGATTTTCAACTTATATTTCAATATATGTAATCTACGTCGAATTTGCAAAACACGTTGACTTGACCACTACAGTAGCCTACTTGCCCATGTTTATCAAAGTCACAACAAATGAAGCTTCTCCATTATTCAGCTTTTCTTTCGAATACACATTATGATCAGGTTGTTGTTAATTGTTATGCTCCATCGATCGCTTTTGACTCCTGGTGACGTCATGGGACAGTGCTATTCAACTGGGTCGATTTAGTCCTTATCTCGAATATCTTGAAGTGTTATCCTGTTGCCAGGATGACTTAAGTTGTTTACACATAAGTTATCAAACACAAACGCCACAGCATTTACAAAAAAAGTAATCAATCAAGTGTATCATATCGTATTATCATATCATACGGTAGGTCGAAATTAATTATCTAACAAATTAAACATGCTTTCTGTGTCAATATAAATTAAAGTTATTTTATTCACTGCACTCAAATACACGTATACAATCGATCATTTATTTTGAAAGGGAAAACACGTTCGTTCAGTTTTGCAGATTATTTTTGAATTGTATTATTATTATACCTATTGTTTAAACAGTCAGGGGGCTTACCAGAGATTATCAGCATCAAAAATGAACAAATACACCCAACAAAACAATCGTATATAAAAGGCTACTTCATTTGTTCAACTTTTACCAAAAATGATTGACAAAACAAGTATTGAATATTTCCTGTTAAGTTAACTGAGGTTAAACGACCAACTGAATTCACCCCTCGAGCTTCCAGAAAGGGAGCCCAGGGAGAGTTAACCACCCTTTAGCCCCCTAGAATAATCTAACTTATTCAGAGTTAGGAGAAAATTGAATAACAATGAAAACATATGTTAAATAATAGCTGAGCACCTGAAAGAAAATAACATTGTCGCAAAATAATTTCAATAAAAAATAGTATTTTAAATTGACTTGCATTTTATCTTAACAAAATATTTTAAATGTGTCAACATATAGATTTAATTGCAATGAATAAAAAATGCGTTAACGAACGCTTGACTTACAATCGGCAGAAACCTTTTAGATATAACATGGCATCCAAGCATTGACATCCCAATTGATGAACTTGACAGACGGTTCTGCATGGCGATAACCTGGCGAACACAATTTTAAGAAAAATGCAAATGTACATTAAAGTTTAATTACATAGTGCATCGATCGACTTTAAACCTTTTCCAAGCGGTGAACCCTCATTTAAATATATTTATTGTCGCACACACTATTTTTAAATTTTGATAGTTAACAATTGTGAGCAATAGAGTTCAGAATTATATTTAGGTTTTCATTTGCTATATCGGTTCGACAAATCCCACGTCCTGAAAAACCCGTTTTTTTTTAAATTACGGTATCACTGTCGCTCCAAGACATGTCGACGGTCGCTATTAAGGTCACGACGGACCAAAATCGGCGGATCACGGGTTATGTATCGCAAAAAGCAACGGATGCAATAAATTTCAAAATAAAAAATATTTAAAAAATAATATACATGCCATTAATTTATCTGAATTTGGCATATCTTGCAATCTCAAATTGCACCACCAATCAAACGATTTGTGAGCCTATAAATAAATTACAAAAAAATAAGGAAAGTTAGGATGAGTGTTGACAAAAGGCGAGCGTCAGACAATACGTCACTTAAGAAACTATTGACAGAGCAGAGAGAACATTGAAATGAACTACCTGGTGATTAAGATAAGCTGAATAAATATAAATAAATAGCATAGCAGAAATATGATAAACGAGCCAAATGGAGTGGATTGTGAACATTGAAGAACATCGATCCTTATACAGTATCACCGCGTAGGTGTCAAATATGCTAGATACTACGTGAGAGATTAGGAATGGACCAGTGCTCCAACGTAAAACGGAATCAAGCGTTGACACCAGCTCGCAGGCCTGTGAAAAGGAGTCACAAAACTCGCGAAGATCAGACATGGACGTGGGAGCTTTGCCATTTTCTGCAACGTGCACGTTGCGGTCTCTAAGAAGTTTGGTGATTTCGTCGTAGACCAAGCCAACAGCGATTGCAAACATGCCGAACATAAAGCTGGATTGCCGTTTCAACAACACCATGATGATGTTCATGAATAAAATTTGAAACAAGTCAAAAACGGTATTGTCGGTGGTCTCCAGATAAATTGGCGACGTAAAACATACTACTGCAAATAAAATAGCGAAAAAAATAACTCATGAGATGTTAGCAATGTCAGCATATACATGTGTAAACTACGACACTTCAACCCCAAAACCGAATTAAATGTAAAACCGATTAAATGTTAATAAAATCAATGTTATAAAGTCAGATAGAAGAACACTTTGAATATGTCAGGAACAGAGAATTTTTTAATATTTTATTGTCAGGTTTTTTTTTTTAATCAAATCACACACTGTGACGCTTTATCGCCCCTCGCCTCGCCAACGTGGAGACATTTGACGAAAAAGGTTCCTTTTGACAGATTAAAAGTGTCCTACTATCGCAAAAAGTCGTCCTCAAAAAGGATGGGTGGTCGTCCACCCATCTTTTTTGGTCGAGGATTCACCATCTTGTTTTTTTTTTAATTTGTGTAACTATCGGACAACACTGATTTTATTCAAATTAAATCGGTTTTTCTCAATTAATTCTAAATCAGTCTCAGCGTGTAATTTTTACACCACCATCGTTCAACTTCAAATAGAATAAATGAACAAACTTTTAAAATGTAAACTTACATATGCAATCAGCAACTGAAATAAGAGTCGCAATAACGAGTACTGCCCAAGCAAGAATTCGTAGTCTACGTTCCAGATTACGTGCAAGAACTACAGGTAACTGTATTAGTTTCCAAAGTGCAAAAACTTTCGGAAACCCACTGGCGCTGTCACACTGCCAAAATATGAAACAAAAGCACCAAAGTTCGCAAAATGCCCACGTCGCATTACCATAGTATATAAGCTCGTACAACAACATTGGTTGATAATTTCGTGAAATATCGAGAGGCACCTTGACTGCTGCAAAAACCAGAACAAGCAAGGAATACCATTTCCAAGGATTCCTCCAAGAAGAAATAAAAACAGGAGCATCGCCACGAATATTAAAATGTAACAACCCCAGAATTCTAGCAAAATATAAATATGGATATATAAATATACGGACATCACGAAGGGGTACTCGTTCTGAGACCACCTTATCGCTGGATTTCCCTTTTATCATTTGCTTGAGTGGCATAAAGATATTTTTCTTTTTATGCTGAGGCGTATTATTAACTAGAGTTCAGATCAGATGAAATGTTGTCAAGTTCTGGCTATGCAGTACTGGCTGTACACTGCAGTATTACCAAACATAAAAAAAAAAAAAAATTAGAAAGTCTAGTCTTAGAAGAGTTAGATTTATACACGTGCAGTGAAGTCAATAGGTAGCAATTGATAAGCTTATATCCTGAAAGCACAATAAATGATGTCCATCAAATGTAAACAAAGACCCATTAATAACGAGCAAACGTGTCAACATAAATGTTCGATTACATAAGTTGGACATTTTCAAAGTTAAACATTACAAGTTGACTGTCTTACTTTTTTTATAAAATCGCTAATCAGCTAATGTTATTGCATGCAGTGTTTCGAAACATGTGAGTGGATTATTTCAGACACATTCGATAAAGAATTTTAAACAGATCTTGAAATATTGTTTCACACATGCAAATAAAGAAAGAAACACTATCAAACCAATCTCACGTTGCCATAGGCCTCTGGGAGGCTATTTGCAGGTACGCATTGTAATTGTAGTTTTAGGGAAGAAACAGTAACTTTATTCATAAAACGCTACATCGTATTTAAAATACACACATATGTTATCGAAATATACGTTTAACCTAGAATTCAATAGTTGGAGAAGCAAATTGCAACACTATGAAAACATAAGTCAAATAATAGCTGGCCACCTGGAAATAAATGCAACTGTTGTAAAGAATTTACAAACCAGAAAACTCGACAAAATATTATTATATTGTATGTGTAAAAATAATAAACTAATGATGTAAAAAAATATTGACAAACCGAACTTACAATCGGTAAAAATCTTTTCGATATTACATGACAACCAAGCATCGAAATTCCAATTGGTGAACTTGACAAACGGTTCTGCATGGCGATAACCTTATACAAAGATAATAATAATAAAACCTAATTTATCCAGGTATCTCAAAATTTAAAAACTTTTTGTCTATGAAACATAAATGAAAAAATCCAAATGAATGACTTTAAGAAAAAAGATTTAAAATTTACTTACCATTAATTTATCCGAATTAATCATATCTTTCATATCCAAGTTGCACCACCAATCGTAGGTTTTGTGAGCCTAATTAATCAATTTTAGTCATACGCAGATGTTATTAACTTTAATGATTGGCACGAAATCAAAATTTGGGTATAATAGAATATAAGTAAATATAAAATGGAATTTAGTATTTTCCCTTTTTTTCTTATCGTTTACTCTCATATCAACATTAAAGATTTAGTCATGAAGGTGGTTACTATTTTGTTGGGATCAACAGTTGCTACAGGCATTGTTGTATTCGATAAAATCTATTCTTTTTTTGATATATGGGAGTGTAATTTACATACCTATTCATTTATTTGTTGACTAGTCGTCTAACATAATTGTCATTATTTTATTTATTTATTTATTTATTTATTTATTTATTTATTTATTTATTTATTTATTTATTTTATTTTTTATTTATGTATTGATTTTTTTAACTTCATTTTTTTGTTTTTTTATTACTCTGAAATTGCAGTAACCCTACCAGTTTATATGATGTATCCAATTATTATTAGCTTGTATTAATACATTGATCGATATTATTGGGTATTTTTATCATTAATACAATCACAATTTATTTTATATATTTGTTTTGTTTGTGCTGTTGATTACTAATTTACTCATATTTGTGGGCGTTCCCATACTAATGATAAGCTGTAAGAGTTTGCCATTTGAAATTGAATTTTTTTCTTGACCTTTTTTTCTCCTCTCCAGTATTGTCAATTGACCGTTTTGAACCTGGCTAACTGACTTTCATGGTTGATGTCAGGAGCCAAAAAGCGTTTATAATTATAAAAAAAAAAAATGACAACCTACCTGGTGATTGAGATAAGCTGAATAAATATAAATGAACAGTACGCCAGAAATATGATACGCAAGCCAAGTTATGTGTAACGCGTAATATGTGACACATAAATCCTTATAGAGAATGATGGCATATGTGTCGAAAATGCAGGAGCCTACATGAGATATTAGGAACGGACCAGTGTGCGCTAGCAAAACAGAGTCGAGGGCGGAAACGAGTTTGCAGATCTGTGAAAATGTATCACAAAACTCTCGCAAATCAGCCATGGTCGGCACGCTTCCATTTTCTGTAGCATGTTCATTTTGTATAAGTAGTTTCGCGAGTTCGTCGTAGGTCATGCCGACAGCGATTACTAACATGCCGGAAAAAAAGGTGGAATGACGATTCAACAGTACCATAATAATATTCATGAAAGAAATTTCGTAATAATCAAAAATGGTTTTGTTGGTATTGGCCATATAGATCGGAGACGTACGTGACACCACTACAAAGAAAAGATAAAAAACATAACACTATAACATATTAAAACCAAAAACTTACAATATGATACCTATAAATATACACTAATTATAATAATAAAAAATGAAAATGTGATAGATCTCTGTACAACTCTCGTTTACACTAATTATCATTACAATTTTATGATGCTCACTACAGTACATGTAAAACCCTGCAAACACATAAAGGCTAAATTACACATTCCCGGCATGAGCGACCAGAAAATACGGTATCGAGTGGGACACGTAGCGAAAGTCAGTCTCACCTGATTAGTCACTTCATGTTATGTTTTTCGTTAGGTAAGTCAGTTTCGCTACGCACCCCACTAGATACCGTATTTTCTGGTCGCTCATGCCGGGAATGTGTAATTTTACCCAAATTTGCGTAGTAAAAAGTGTAGCGTCGTAGTAGATTTCGTCAGTTTGGCGTTTTCCTATTGCACGTGATCTATGTCGCACCTAGCGGCCAAATTAACAAACTACTGTTTCCGGTTAGTGGAAATCGTGGTCGTCGTGGATTGTGGAAATTGGCGAGAATCAGCCATACAAAATTTTACCTTCCTAAGGTTAGCTGCTTCCTGGGCCTACTCTGCTGAACTGCGCAATTCAGGCTCCTCATAACTAGTTTCACCGCCACACACCGATGCAATCAGTGGTTGCCCCATATACTCACTTATAAGGATAAATTATTTATTGAGTCAAGTCTCCTGCGCAACGCATTTCTCGTGTTTGGTAAATTGCATCGCAACATGTTTCGTTACTATATCCCCGCCCTTATTTTGACTTGGTGATTCGATTATACACGTATAATGAGTCTTGAATGTATGCGTAATGTTGCCGAAATGTATGCAAATGGATAAACCGTTGGAAAATCCAATAAAACAACGCCCGTTCGAGCCAGCGTGGGGAGGAGTGGAGGAATTTGCTCTCTGACCGTAAAATCCATTGAGATCGTGGTGCTGCCCCCTTATAAAGATACTTACCCGCAATGCCGCCGAGCATGTGGTGATTAGCAATCCAAACCAACACGGGGCGGCTACCGCGTTGAACCAGGCAATTCAACAAGACTACTTACAATTACAATTACAATTTGTACCCGCGAGCAGCCCCGGGTGGGGGGCCTATGGCGGGGGTCAAGTGACCAGTC
>JAUJYS010006266.1:0-10445 GCA_033995665.1 Melogona broelemanni | reverse complement strand
GCTGGAATAGCCAGACTGCAGGATCCACCCCTAAGCTCTGGACTCCCTAATGGAAGCTCAGGGGGGACGCCAGTACCCCAGGCTAACGAATAATTGAACCCGGTTTTTACGGACATTGTAGCGTACGACCACTATAACATACGGCGTCTCTAGTGTAACAATGTAATTGTTCTGCTGCTCAAGTTATCCTGTTTATTCTCAATGTTTCAATTGCTCTTTGCAGACAAAGAAGCCGTGGAGAAGAGGCTGTACGTGCTCCAGAAGCAGGGCCACATCTATTCGTACGACACCAACAACACTTGAGACCGCCGGCGCTGGCCACTGGAGGAGCCTAACCGCTCACCGGGCGAGATAGCGCATCGTTGTAGCCCCGCACCCGACGATCTCTTTCCGCGTCGTCGTCGGCGACCCGATCCAAGATTTTCATTTTGCGTTTGGTCCACCACCATCACTCGAAGGTACCGAGCTGCTCTCCACCTCTGAGCAGGAGACTTAAATCCCAAACTACAGTCAATTGCCCTCATATTTTTTAATGCATGAAACGTAATCGTGGTAGCTTTGCCTAGCACATCTCTAAAATATGAAAAGCGTACCTGGCATTCGAAATTTTAATGGGCCGGGTTTTAAAATAAATTCTGCCCTCCAATTCATAATTTGATCACGTTTTTTTTTTGTTTTCTTGTTTGACATCATTGGTCATTTATAATTTGAGCGCACTGATAACAGACAAATTAACTTCCCTAGCTCGGTTGGTTGCACAATGAGCTACAATTCGTAGTGGTCGTGGTTCGAAGTCTGTCCATGCTCTTTTTTAAATGGAATTTTCACTACCAGAACAGTGTAATTTTTGGAATCACTTTAGGAGTAACGGCAACAATATTGTGCTGGAATTCAGCAATGACGTATTGTTACGCTCATTGGAACAACTTTTAGAGAACACATTTTGTCTGCCCTCGTGAGATTTGACTGTCATTTTATTGATTGAGCCGTTAGTTCTAATCGGTATTTCGAACTTTTGAAACCCCTAGATAAGTGAAAGTTGTAAATATTAGAATTAATTATATTAGCCCACTGAAAGAAGCCGGCGACAGTCACCAATTTGTTGCTTTTTTTAAACATACTGCTTTTGGTGCGGCATTTGGCGTTCACGCGTACGATCTTTTAATTAAAGAGCGTGCTTCGAGGTACGAGATGGGAGTCATCACTTCATTTTGTCTACAATCGAGCTGTGTATACGATTTCAGATAGAGGGTGTTTCAGACTAAATTCTGTCAAAATTAGACGTGTACGTCACACATTGAATCCGAAACCAAACTTATTACAACAGTACAACGCCAACCTCTTAAGAAATGAAGATGTAGATTACAGAGGCAATGAAAATGTTTTGTTACACAGAGGTTGATGCAACTTGTTTTTTGACTAAAATTGAGATTCGGTGGTGAATTTTTTTTTACTTGATATTTATTCGATTGATCTCAGTGGTGGCGGGTTTTTTAAGAACTATTTTTGTTTGCGGGGAAGGGTTACAATGTCTTAAGACGATCAAATATTTTAATATCGCCGTTTCTTTGGTGGGCTGGGGTTTTCTATTTCTTTTTGTTTTGTTTTACCGCCAAGTTTGAGGAATTGTGTGAAAGTTTGAGGAATCGCGTGATTGCCGCGCTGACATGTTTACTGTAGTTAGTTTATTCCTGAGCTCATATCTTAAAACGCTTCTCGGCTTTGCCCTAGTTATAGGTGAGTTGCTGTGGGCGGAAAATTAAAGTTGAGTTATTTTTTGTCTTCAGAAGAAATTCAATGTTTTTGCAACATATCGGCTCTCGTTGGCGCCAATGTTCCCTACTGTTTTAGTGCGCGCCCTCTTGTGCAGATTTCACGAAAGTGGCTACCACCTTTTTGTGGTTGCTGCTTTGGCGTGTTCAGCGTAGAATTCGAATTCCCTAACCGAATTTGACGTTGCACGTTTCCTCGCTTCAATTGTAATTGTAAGGCAGCATGCAGAATATTTTGTATACACACACTTGTACTAGTTGAGCGTAGTCGTATTTTGTTCTTTATTTCTCTTTGTTTTTTTTTCTTGACACTTTTTATGATTGCATCTTTCTCGAACCCACTTGGTAGGCTTTATCGGTCCTCGTTTCACTTATTACTTAATCTCCTAATTTCTGTAGATGTGTAGATTATTACATGTATATCTGATATGTGTTTGTGACTGGGGCAACACTGGTTCATTTTTTCTACATTTGTTGCTTCAATCCGCTGGGGACATTTAGCTGACACTGTTATGACAGTGCCAATGCTACTTATCCACTTGCAAACTTAGCGTTGGACGGCGGGTTTAAAATTAGAAACGTACGGAAAATGAATGATTGAGATTTTTGAACTGAAGTCGACAATTCCGCTGGCGGTTTTGTTTGCCAACCATTTTTGCCGAGAGAGTTTTATATTGTCGAACCGTCACTCGGTAAGTTGTTTGTTCGTGTTGGCGGGTGCAGCTAGGTTCACTTTAGTGACTCGTTAGTGCCCGAATTACGCGAATTACTCGTAGAAACGTCTTTTGTCAAAAAAAATTTCTCTTTCGCCTCTGCACATTGTTAACTATGAAAAATCGGCAAATGTGACTGCCCGAAGCCAAACAACGTTGATGCATGTAGCATAATTATGGCAAACATTGTGTTAGCTAGATTGTGCCAGTATTTCCGTTTTCCGTTGTTATCCTCTGTATTGGCCATTTCTTGGATCCATGTGAGCATCGAAATATCGTTCTTTAAATGGGAGTCGGCCTACCGCGATGCTAGCGGGGAATCTTAGGCAAATTATCTGTGCTTTTTTTTGCTTTGGCGATGATATTTTTTCTGGTTAGCCAGGAATTTGAACTCGTCAGTTTTCTCTACTATCTTATTTATGGGCCACCCGAAAAATGTAGGTTTAATGGCTTTATGGCGTATCTTGCAAAGTTCGCCTTCTGTTTTTTTTTTCTATCTTTTGTAGTTCGTCTGTGCTCTCAAAACTTAATACCAGCTCATTTCTGCGCTTCTATTTAGTTTCCTTACATGTTTAAAACATTCCTGAAGTTATCGCATTGAGGTGTTGGAACAACAGCAAGTAATCGCAGGTGTAAAACAAAACTTGCACAATCAGAAAACTTTTCAAAAGACTTTCCAGGCCAGCTGTCTTCGGAATTCGAATAGGGCTGGCGGTCAGTTTCTAAATTTGGCGTTTAAAATGGCTATTTCCCTTTCATATTTCAAGATCGAATTTTCAATTTTGATACGTATACCTACCCATGTGTGATGCCTGAGTTACGGTTAACACTTAATGTATGGACGCTTCTGCCATTCAATAACACAGCAACAATGCCTGTTGTAAAAGTGCAGGTTTTAACTGCACTTATAATTACGTATTGAATCGGTTTTTTTAACATGATTTGTTTTTGTGTGTCTTGTCAAAAGTAATCTAGTTTATTTCGGCCACACATGTTGTGTTCATTCGCGACATTTATGCAGAGGTATACGGTTTCACTATGCAACAAAAGGCATCGAACTGGCCATTATTGGAAGCGCAGTCCAATGCCATAGAGCTGAAATACTTTTGGGGGCCAGTTTCTAGGTGTCTGATGTGCCCGTGTCGCCGCGATTCTAGCGGCAGTCTTTGACATTATCCGATTGCTTAGCCCTACTTGCATTCACCATCTACCTTGGATGGAGAACGTAAATAGTAACGCTCGTTGGCCGCTAGTGTCGTGGCTGGGCGACGCACTCGTACCTTTTGTCGCTGTCGCACACGCACCTTTCACAAATACATTTTTGGATTACGGCAATTTTAAATACAACTTTCGTTGCAATTTTATTTTATTTTTTTGTTTCCTCAATTGTAATGCAGCCAAAATAAGTTTTAACACGTGTGGCTTTTTCCTTTCAATTCTTGATTCAAATTGTGTTTTTCGCTTTGGTTAGTGGCTGCATTTATTATTATTATTTTGTTTTTAAATGGCTTTGACCTTACAACAACAACATAGCAAATGAAGTGAAACTTTAATGTCTGACCTTTAAACGCAAATGATAATATTATTAGACTTGGTCTTGTCTATCTTATGTAAGCAACTGAAGCTAGCGTTAAAATTGGTATTGGTTTCCGATACTTTCCTAAAATTCCTATAGCACTTTTATCAAAAATGGGACACAGCAATACTTGCCGGCCAGCGTTTTGATCGAATTTAAATTAATAGTATCGGCAATTTTATAGTTTCTATGGTCGAACAACTTTTTTGTTGAGTTGATACGTGTTATTTATAAACGCAAACGCGCATTGTTTTGTGTTGGTGGCATTTATGTAAAGTTGCGCAGACATGTGCTGGCCAAAAAAATTCCAGCGACAGTACTAGCGGCTTCCCCATTAGATGGGCCCTGGAACCTGAGGCAAGCGCATCATGCCTCACGGTTCTGATATACGATTTTTGTCGTGCGTGTTGAATAATGTAGAATACAAACTGTACATTGTCCTAAGTGAATGTGGGGCAACCATACATAATTTTATTACGTGCAACCTGTTGGCAGTAATTAAAAAATTGCGGAAGACAGCAAAAGTAAAATTGGATTTTCTGATCCAAAATTTAGTACCCAGTCTCATTTGACAAATGAAATTAATTACCGGCATCGTGGATCGACATATTCATAAAATATCCATCGATGTTCAAATTAAATAAATAAAAATTATGGCGAATCTTTCTTTTTATGGCAAGCCAAATACTTGGAAACACTTTTAAATATCGCAATGTTTGTGTTTCATTTATATTATAGACACCCAATGTTATTATTTAGCAATGCTTTTTTTTTTTAAATCAGTTTTTGTGCTGCAGGGAATTATTATTATAGAAATGCAACACAAAGAAAGAATTTTCTCTGCCAACATGTGACAAAAATAAATCTTCCACACATTTACATCATATAAATATATATATATAACAGTCGATACTTGTGGAGGTGATGAGAGAGCAACGATGATTATATAAAATAGTTGTATAAGAATTGTAAATAGTTGGATATATTATAAATATATTTAAAAAATAAGCCCTAGCTTATATGTCAAGTGTTTGTATATAGGGGACTCATCTTTTTGTCTAGTTTTTTTGTTTTTTTTTTTGTTCTGTCTATGGCATTTTAGTAACACTACGGTTTTTCACCCCTCCAACTACAAACTTACTGGACCACGTTTTTAAAAACGATATACGATTCCCCACCTCACTGATTAAGTAATCCATATTTTCCCCAAATATCATTTTGAAATCCAATACAAGGCAATTGGGTTCCGTTTTAGACGGGCATGACGTTCTGGTTGTTTATAATTACTGTCTCAGTTGTGTGATTTTTGATGTGTGCTCGTGGAAAATGTCGTCGTTTTCATTTTCGCTCTAGGTTCCCCACCTTCACGAACCTCACGTAAACTCCTTTGTTGTACGTGGCCTCCAACAGATGGCGCTGCTAAATACAAGCCCTTGAATCACTTTGTCACTATTGACACTTTGTGAATGGGGGAAATAACTATACTATATTTTTACACCATTACCAATAATTGCATTTCAATGTAATCAAAAGTTTCCCCCATTACTTTACAGCGTCGATTTGATGCTGCTAAAGTTGCGCGATATTTGTAGCAGTCGCATTTCAGGTCAGAACTGGGAACTTGAGTATGACATGACGTTTTTTTCCCCGCAAATTTATAAATATATATATACATTCATATTGGGTCTGTATTTTACACGTGTAGTGCAGTTGTGTGATTAATGGACAACTATACTAAGTAAGAACTCCTCTCGACCCGACACCATTGGCGTAATTTTGATTTTGTCTTCGTATTTGACTATTCATTTCAACAACATTAACTTGCGCGATTTTAAGTTTGTATATTTTTTTCACCATAGTTTTAGTTTTTATATTGTGTTGAAAGTGTATGTGAGGTGCAAAGTCTTTATTAGACGATGTGGAGTGATTTTTGTCGAGTTGCAAGTATTTAGTATTAATTATTGTTTTTTGTTAGAAATTTCGATTGTCCTCGAGTTATCGAAGCACTGCTGTTCGCATGAGAATGAAAGGCGCACCCATTGCTCGATGGATTTTGAAATGACTAATTGAAAAAAATTGGTTAATTGAGAGAATGTGTATGTTGTGTGGTTTAAGTGAGGCCATTTTTATTAATTTAATGTAAGTGAGTTTGAAAGTTGAAAGATGTGTCTCACTTGTGCTGCGTTCGTTTTCTTTTTGTGATTTGATTGAGATCAGGATATTTCCTGATCGGCTGGTGTATTTTTATTTTGTACTCTATGAGTGTGTTTTTAAATTATACGGGCACCAACATACCTGTCTTGTGTAAAACCTTAATCGATCCATTTGATCTTTGTAAATAATAGTGTAGAATATTTATTATTAAATTGAATAAAAAGAACCTCTGTGAACGAGAAATTGGGCTTAATCTGACTTTTTTTTATGGAATCAAAGATTTGGAAGACTGTTTGGATTGGGAATTGGAACTGATATTTTCATATTTGGGTTAAATTGTGTTCGTCAGTAGAAGTGCCATTGTAGATGAAATTCCCACAATGATCAGAAGAAGTGTTAATCGCAGTTTAAAATAAAAATTGTAAAATGAAAGTTGAATTTTTCACTCCACGCGTATTTTGTTAAATCGTACGAATTGATGATCGAGATAAAGTTTGTTTAAAAAACGCGTTTTAATATGTTAGTTTAAAAAAAAAAAACGTTTTAAATAATAATAAAACGCATTTTTTAATATTACGGGCGTTCAATAAGTATCTGGCATGATTTTTGTAAAAAAAAAAAAAAAGAACTGACTGATGGATTTTAATGAAACCCCGTTTCGAAACCTTCCAAATTTATTAAGAAACATAACTTGTGAATATTATTTCGTTCTTAAATAATTTCAAACCGACATGGAATAAATTTATTCACAAAATACCTTAAAAATTTCAATAAACGGGCTGTTGAACAGCGATCTCGTCGGCGTCCATGTTGGCGTTCAATTTTTCAGAACGTGCAATTTTCAAATCGCATTAAATAAAAATTGGAAGAAATTTAGAAATACTTGGAGAATATCATAGACCGATTTTCATGAAAATCTATTCAGGCATTATTTTTTTTTAATAATTCCAGATACTTATTGAACACTCCTAATAACTTCCGGAAAAAACGTTGTACATCATTTTACGGGTAGTAATGAAAAAAGCTTTTCCTAGTCTCGTTCTTCAACGAAATACGCGTAAAATCAGTGCAAAGCCTATATTTTCATTTCATCAATTAATATTGCGATATTTAGAAACGAAATTGGTTAACCAGCACAGTGAATTAAACACGATAATTTGACACAAATTTACCAAGAATGAATTTTAAGGTTCATATTTTGATATTTAAAAACGGAGGGGGAATGCTTATTTTTTCGCTCAAAACGCCAATAGATGGCAGTACGAATCTTGAGGAGTGGAGAGATGGAGGCGCGACATTTTATTAGTGCAAAGATGTGCAAGGTTAGTATGTAAGATGCTAACGGAGAAAGCCGTCAGGCTTAATTAAACAAATTATGAAATAAACCCCTATATATATTAATAAAATGCTTTGGATAATATTAATTTATAAATAAAATTCGAATGATACAGTATATAGTTGCTTTTAATACCGGAAAACGTATTATTGGCATCCCGCGTTGATGAAACAACCCTTATGGTCTATCAATTATTTAGATCTTTGTATTGACCATATGGGAGAGCACTCTACAATTTAGAGGACATTTCGGGGCACAAGACTACGTCTCAAGAGTGCCCTCTTGCAACGCAATTCCTAAATGAACTGTACATTTCCGAGTATTTGGATTTTCTTGTTTCTTGGTCAGCACGAGGCGATTGAATATACTTGGATAGGGTAAAAAGCTACGAAATCAGCTAACCACTGGGAATCGAAATCGACATCACCTGACCCCTGACGAACCCCGCTATGACGTCAGCCGAACCAGATGCACGATTGCATTCGATTGATATCTGATATTCGATAGTTAGAATTGAACGTCGCTGGCTCATTCCCCCACTAGAAAAAGAACATGTATTGAACGACTTAGAAGCGACGAAGAATATATCGACGCTTAATTAGTTTATCTTGAATGTACGATCTTCGAAAATTGATTTTTTTTACTAATAAATCAAGTCGATAGTATTGAGCCAACGACCACTATCGCGCGACTAGGGCGATAGCGGCGCCCCGCAGCGACCATCTGCGGCAGTTTTCCGGTCTGGGGTTGCTCGAAAACCACGTGCTCGCGCAAGACGAAAAACCGCTCTCCGCGAGCGGAAAACAGAAAAGGCTGGCCCAAAGCTGAACAGAAAAAGTGCAAAACTAAAAAGTGATGATGGCCCTGGAAAGTGTCTCCGACGAAAACGGCGGTGCCATTACTTCCACCAAATCTTCCGCGTTGTGCAAATCTGCGGACGCAGACACCAATGGATTAGCCGATAGCAGCAGTTACGACTACACGGAAACCAACGGTGAGAACGTAAAAATCTGTGCACGGGGGTTTTCCGGTGTTTTACCCCGAAATGGCCTCGCTAGTCGGTCGGGCTCAGGCGCAGTAGGCGAGAGTGGCACGGGAGGCGCCACCAGTAACCTCAGCCATTGGAATAGTAAAACACGTGCGATTAGTGGCGCCATCCCTCGCCCGTTTTAGCCCGATCTATTTGCACCTTGAGAGTTACGGGGTACCGAAATTTCGCTTTTGCTGCTGGGATTTTTGTCCAGACGAACCCAATTTGTGATTTTTGAATATGGCGATGGATCGATCGTGGTGTTGCGTATCTAAATTGGTAGCGTCGACAGTCATAGTATAGGACCGGTTTTCGATTGCCCCTTTCCGAGAGACTCTCGCCACCTTCCC
The DNA here is from genome assembly GCA_033995665.1 of Melogona broelemanni. Taxonomy (NCBI): domain Eukaryota; kingdom Metazoa; phylum Arthropoda; class Diplopoda; order Chordeumatida; family Chordeumatidae; genus Melogona; species Melogona broelemanni. Next base: position 1,514 of record JAUJYS010006266.1, on the reverse strand, counting down.
GGCAAGGACAAGCTTTTGAGCCTCGACCGACCTTCTTTTCTGGTATTGTTTTTATGTTGGTGTCTGGCTAGGCGTGGGGGCACCGAACAGACGAGGGAGATTCGTTATATTGATGAAATCGTTTGTCTGAATTGCACCCAGAACGCGGCCAAAACATGACTAAATGTTGTCCGAAAGATCGTTCTGGCGTTACACCCTTTCGTCCACCCTCAAGAACATAAATCGAGCCAAAAGAGCACAATAAAGAGCACATTTTAAAAATCTCGGGTCTCATTTTATTCAAATTTCCAAAACATGTACGAAATTATTGGGTCGCCAGTCACAGAAATAAAAACACAAAAGATTGCAGGCATGACCCTCAACAATCGAAAAATATATTTGGCCAAATACACAAAGACATAACCGACCACAAGCATAGGCATTAAAATCGATTGTAAAAAAATTGTTGTCCTTTGTGTTAGAAATTTTCGCCATTATATTATTAGCATGTTATTGGCCTGCGAATGTGATTATCGGTTTCTAGCGTGTGATTGTCTGAAACTGGGCATTGCTGGCGAAGTCACTGTAAAATTCAGTGCTCATTTGGTAATTTTATTAGTTCTATTCTGGTTTTTAATGTTAAAATAAGCAGCATTAAAACGAAATACAAAATCTATTGCATCAGCCAAAAATGTTGGAAGTGCTTAAAAGCAAACCTCCTTTCATTTAACAATTTCAAGACGGCAGCGTCTTGAAATTGTGCCAATAACAGTGTTTTATTTTTGGTAATACGTTTAGAAAGGCAGAAAAAGATTAAGCCAGTCGCGTAACTGGATTTTGTTTTTTGAAATATACCATCAACATTGTTGGGAAACCTAGCATGATATTCCAAATGAATTTATTTTTCGAGTGAGCCTTCCTCTGGCGATATTTGTCTGCTGTTTTCGTCGAGCTAGTGTGAGGTCGCTGTAGCACCGCCAGTGCGCCTGCGACCCTCTCGTCGTCGCCCAAAGTCGATTTTATTGGTTAGCGGGTGAGCGAGCCCCCTAGCCCAGACACATGGGCCGGAACACAAAATATAATTTGTTCACGTTTCTGCTTGGCAACCTTGACGGGAAAATTTTTGCCAACCTTTTTCCTCCCCTCACCATGAACTAAAAGAGGCCAATGGTGAAGACATTTTGTTTGCTTGAAATTGTCTCTGCCCCTGAACCGGAAGGCGGAGCGGACTGGTTAAAATCGCTTTAAATTTGCAAAGGAATCTCGTCCCGATCACAGAAAATATATTAATGAGAGTGTTTCGCTGGTTGACAACAAGCGCAAATCATTCGCATATCATACATTTGTTAATCAAAGTGAACATAATAGATGCATTTGATTGGTAAAAATAATAAAAAAAAGTCGCTGCGGACTAGTCTCACGAATTAAGTTTCTACACTCCGCGGGTTCAACTAACTAATTTTAGAACCTAAGACACGTAATTATCATGCTTTCAACATCAGCATGACTTTATCATTTTGTGTTTTATTTCACAA
>JAUJYS010006265.1:0-10445 GCA_033995665.1 Melogona broelemanni | reverse complement strand
CTTGGAACACGGGGCAGCAACAAGCAGGGCTTAGCCGCCGCGCCCGTGGCTCCAAAAGCAAAGCTAATCCATCGGACGCCCATGACCCAACGTGGGAAAGATATCCAGACCCCTCAGGCTTCGGCTCCAGCAGCTCAGGTCAATGTGAGGTGCCAGAGAGGCCCACTCACGCTAAAGAACTGTAAGGGCATGATACCCATACACGCTTCTCAACCTAGTAGCCCAGAGGGACGCTTTATTGCTAGCTCGGTACCGAAGCGACCGCGCAAAGTACGGCCACCTGTTAGCAAAGCCAGGAAGCAAGTTGAACCCCCGATCAGCCTGACAAACAGATTTCAGGTTGGTGAGCAGCAAGCTTTGCCAAAATTGGCTCGCAAGTCCGGTGAGCACAACGGAACATCAACCGTTGCCGCCAACCCTGGCAGACAACCAGTATCCCGGGTAGGTACACGTGAACCTTGGATGTTGTCCCCGGGAAATGGAAAAACAGAAGGCGCACGGTTCAAATACGCGCATAAATTTGAAAGCTTTTATAAAAGGCAGCAGGTGAAAGCCAAAATTCAGAAATCAACTAGCCAGCCTGACGGGAGGGCAGGCCAGACCTCAGAATCTGATCCCAGTGTAAAGGGCGAGGATACTCAGATTACGCATAGCACCGATATGCAAGAGGCTCTTACAACGCCCAAAGATGAGATTGGATCCTCACGAGCTAGAAGGACGGTTTTCGGAGGAATGCACCTCCTTTTTAATCTAATCTGGTCTGTTTTGGTGTTGTTGGGCAGCGGCGCTCTCGCCCAACATGATGATACTTCGCAAGATCAGCCGTGGGGAAGTTATACACTGAGTAACACGGCATCAGGAGACAGGGCCTTCAATTATGTATTTTCCGCTAGACGTCACATCGCACCAGGGATACCTTTGGAAGACCTCTGGGTGGACGCCGGATAATTTGTTTTTTTTCGCAGAGATGGGCAGCCACCCTATAGATTTTATTTTTGCATGGAATCTGGTAACGTAAGCCCCACCAATGTAGCAGCGTTGGTAAAACAGACTGCGGCCCAGAGAAGGGCGGACTCGAGAGACTAGCTGGAGGAACGTTCTATTTTTGAGAAGCGTTTTTTCACAACCACTCGGAGTAATTTCAGCCGACAAGCGTTTCTTAAAGGCGACATTTTTTTAGAGGAATCTGTTTTTTTTGTAATTTCCTAAAAAGTTGCTGGGCAGTCGCCCTGAGGATCTTGGAGCGGCCAAGACCTAGCGACGTAAGTCCCACCAACTATGCAGTGTTGGAAAAGCACAACTGCAACCTGAGGATAGGCAGATACAACGAACGTATCATGACGTCTAAAACCAGAATACACTTTTGTGGTATGGTGCTTCTGTTTTTTATGTGGAAATGGGCAGTCGCCCTAGAGATTTCATTTTTGCATGGAATCTGGTGTCGTAAGCCCCACCAATGTAGCAGCGTTGGTTAAACAAACTGCGGCCCAGAGAAGGGGCGGACTCGAAAGATGAGCCGGAGGAACGTTTGGTTTTTGACACACGTTTTTTGGAGAACAAACATTCGAAATGGGTCCGGCTGTTAAGCGACAGGTAATTTTTTTTAGGGAAGGCAATTTTTCTTTTTTTTCGTTTGTAAACGACAGTGTATTCCAGTGATGTATCGCTGGGCAGTCGCCTGATAGATTTTGGTAGGACCGTAGTCTGGTGACGTAAGCCCCACCAATTTAACAGTATTGGCTAAAAACTGTCGTGACCTAGAGGAAGGCGTTCTTCTAGGGAGTTAACGAAAAGGGTAAATTTGTAATTATTTTTTTAATGGTTTACATCGCGATTATATGTAAACAAGTTATATCTCTTCGTCATGGAATGAAGAGATATAAATAAAGTAATTTTGGTGGTAACAATTCAAGGAAAAAGATAGGGGCAAACTTCAATCGAAAAGTAGGGGGTTTAAATTTCATTGTTTCATCAAGGATGAAGGGACACATTTAAGTTTTACTTTTGTTTTGGAAAGATGATTGGAACAATTATTTTTAGGACGGGAGTGACAAGACTTAAATACTGTGTGAAATCATTTATCTCCGGGAACTCTAGAGTAATCTTATTTTCGCAAATTGTTTGTTTGGGATGTTAATACAATTGAGCATAAATTAACTCGGGGAGCTCTAAATTAATCTTACTAACAACAGGATCGAAGCGGCGGGTAGACACAGGTTTCAGAAGACCTAACGCAGCGAGAGTCCATTTTTTACGTAGGGTAGTTTACATTTAATAGGGGATGTAATTTGTAGATTAAAAGACAAATTTGCGTCTTAATGGACTTTATTTTTATTAAACGTGAGCAAGCGCGAACAATTTTTACAAGTAAACAAGTCCAAGACGTACCAACAATCTACGGGCGTATGTACGTTCCACGATTAAATATGAAAGGGTAAATTTTTGTTTACCGTAGCAGAAATTTATGGGAGTATGTGCAGGTTGAGCACAAGGCCGATCATTTTTGTGCGTAGCAAGAAATTATGGGAGTATGTCAAGACAGCTCGGATTCGTTTCGATCTCAATTTCGTCGTATTCGTTGGTTTTAATTTTCTGGGGGCTAGGCAATTTCTAGTTTCTTTTAAGCAATCAGAAAACAGCATTGTAAGCCGCAGTTGAAATTGAGAAAACGGATCTGAATATTGGTACGCGGTTAAATTTCTACTTGTTCGAAACAACGCTGTAAATTACCGCTAGCTCTCCAGATATTTTCGACGTAAAGTAGTTGGGAACGTATCGTTGAATTTAGTGGTAATTACTTCTTCAAAATTGCTACTCTACTGCGTGCGCCACTGTGGCAAGTTTGTCTTTTAATCAAAGAGTGGTAATTAATTGTTTTTTTTAAGGTAACCAGAAACGGCGGAAAATAGCGTAAAACTGCCGAATTAATCGTACAATTATAATTTAAGCGAGCGGTTCTTGCGCAAAAATGGTGCATTTCTGTTGTTCAAATTTACTTGCGGAGTCACCGCAGAGTAGCGGGTTGATTAATTAAATAAGGGGTAAATCGAACGGCCAAATTAATAGGAATCGTTTTAGATTCGCTAATGTTGATCCACTCGTTTGAAGGGTGCCACATTTAAAATTTGGGAATGCGATCGCATTGGATTTGGTTAATAACTGTGAAGGTATTGAACATTGAAAACGGGTTACGCCATAAATAGCCAGTAGTCAAAATTGGCTACGCTATTCATCAAAGTTTGTTTTTGTTAATTCGGCAAGAGACACTTTTATGGTATGGAATTTTTGTCTTTTCGACATGTTTATTTTTGCACAACCATTCAGTATGGCGCAGGCTATTGTTTGTTAGTTTGGCAAGAGACACTTTTATGGTATGGAATTTTTGTCTTTTTGACATGTTTATTTTTGCTCAACCATTCAGTAGGGCACAGGCTGACAAGTGACACTTACTTGGTGAAGGCATTTTTTTTTATTAAGAATTTTCATGCCGTTTTCGTTGCCAGGGGGTGACGCACCCAAGTCGGACCAACAATTAATGAGAATATGTCGGGCTGCCATATACGTCTAGGAGTACATTCAATTAATGGGAGTATGTCAGAGACACCGTGGCATCAAACACCTTAACTATGCAAAGTTGATTACCTTTTTGTACTCTCATGTGTCATTTAAGAGAACGAGTTCAATTGTGATGAGCAGTATACTGTGGGCACAGTACAACGGCATATCGGACTGTCAACGCGATCACAAAGTACTCACAGTCTAGGTGCATCCCCGCAATAACTGCGGACCACCGAAACAATTAGCAAAAATATTCCTTTTATCATAACATATTTCTTTTTTAATGAAAACAGAGGGAATTTTTATTTAGAATTAATCAAAAGAGATATTTCTAATTAAAATTAAAGGGAATGTTTGTTTTACGAAGGGACGACTATTATTCTTCACATGAAAAGGATTCCGTTGTTACAAAATAATTGGTCAATGTACGTTTTTATTTAAAATTAATCAAAAAAGGATATTTCTAAGTAAAAAAATTAAGGGGAATGTTTGTTACAAAGAGGCGCCTATTATTTTTTGAGCGGAAAGAATTCGGCGTTAAAAATAATAAGTCTATGTGTTTTTTATTTAGAATTATTCAAACGGGATATTCCTAATTAAATTAAAGGGAACAATTTTTTGTGAAGGGATGACTATTATTTCTGAAAACAGGGACATTCGTTAGTAAAAATAATGGATCTAGGTGTTTTTTATTTCCAATTCAACCAAATGGGAAGTGAGTTATTTTAAAGCAAGGAGAATTCATTGACAAAACCAATAATTCTATGTGTTTCCTTACGTACGACCACCACCAGCGATAGCAATCAGAGTTTGCGGTTGTATTTTTTGGGTAAGGTCGGGCGTTTTAGCCAGCTACCACGTAATGAGATAAATCTCCATTTACAACGTGTCCTTCGCAAATGAGGGTTGCACGTAGCATTGGCAACGTAATCGATGAGAGAGTATCGGGGCAGTTTTATTTTTTTTCGTTCTGAAGTGGAAACAGAAAACACCACACCAGTTCGCAGATATGGCAGCAATATAGTGAGGCGACGGAATGCCCACTTACCGAGCTTATTCCGACTCTGCTCGAGGCAGCGTGATTTTACGCGTTGCGATCTGGTTTCGTGTCGACTAGGCGCTCGTGATCCACGAACAGTAATAACTTAAGTAACGTTTTACGACAAGGACAGAATGGACATTTACACTGCTAGTTCGTAGCGCAAGGGGAACTATTGCGTCATTTCTCACCAGTCATGGTGCGTTAGAGCCAGCATTGTGAAACCTTTTTTCCCAAACCATATCGTCTTGTGGTTTTAACGAAGCCCGGGGGTGTTTTCGCTAAACCAACATTAGGGGCAAGTGTGACGATTGCGTCATTAAACCAGTCACCCGTAATCCGAAAATGACCGCAATAGTTGGCAAGCGGTATACCCCACCTAGTAATCAATAGCGCAACATTTTCATTTGTAACCACGATTTGTTCTTATTTTTTTTCGGGGCCCTTGACCAATTGACTTGGAACACACATATCATGACAACAGGGAACGAACATCGTACGCGGACAAAGACATTGCGTTGCCAAGGCTTGTTTTTGCAAAAGGATAGTTGAGTGTTATTCTTTTCATTCTTTTTGGGATCAGTACGGAATGGGATCAGTTCAGAAACGTAAAGGTATCTTGGACACACCAGGCCAGGAGCAAGGCGAACCGTTGTTAGCGCGCGGCTTCTAGACGTCAGAAATCACCGCAACTGGTAGCGGGCAATAAGCACCAGATATAGCGGAATTACAGCCAGCTACGACGGGCCTTTTTTTTTTTTTCTTTTTTTTGTTTTTTTCACAGCATCTCGGTAATATCACATCGTGAAAAATCGTGGCATATATGGGCGAGCAGAGTTCACCCCAATATTTAGATACCTGTATGTTACAACCAAAGTGTTAAGTGCATTAAAATCCCACTAGTCGTGCTGTCACGTCGGCTTAGCGTCCTGGCGGTAGGAGGCGACGACACTTCAAAGCGACGCATACGCATACCGGTAAACGATAAAAGAAAGTATCGCGCGCTATCACCCGTCTCCTTGTCGGAGTCCAACAGTGCATGACGAAAGGATATCCTGCAAGTTTTTACTCTGACACCATTTTTTTCGAATCGTGATTGCCAATATAGCAACGATTACGTGCACTGACGACGCGTCAGTTTACCAGGTTAGTGCAAAATGGGGTAAAAATAATTTCTTGTAGGGTGACGCGGGGTGGAAAGCTAAAACCGGCTGTAATCGGTCACGATGTTTCGGGCAAGAACCAAAATAGGCCTACAGCCTAACAAGGCTTAGAACGGGCTTGCCGAAACGAAAGGCACGGTCATCAAAACACAGCTCAGTGTTGTGGCTAAACGCAAGGTGTGTGTCGTTGGGGTACACGGACAAGCAGTTTTTGTTTAAATTTTCCTTTTTAAATACTTGAGGCGGATCGAACGCGGGGGATGATTTCTATAGGCGATCGCATGCACAAGAGACGCCATTGCTGTTGCAAGGAGGGGGTGACCTAATTCCGAGCTTGTGGTTTTAGCGATGGAGTTGCATTGTTTTTTTTAGGCATTTGTAGTGTGCTTTACAAAACTATTTTTTTGCTTGTCGACATAATCCGAAGGCCAGTACTAGGTAAATTCATCATCTAGTATTTACCGCCAGGAGCCGCGAACCAATGGCGCGGTGAGTATGGGGACATGCCGCGAAGCCAACAGCCCCGGGTTCGATCCCCGGCGCAGGCTTTTGGTTATTCGTTAGCCTAGGGTACTAGTGTCACCTCTGGGCGTCCAGTAAAACAGTCCAGCGCTGGGTGGCGGCAGAGCATTAACAATATATGAAGCCGCATTATTTTTCATGTTTTGTTGCCGTTTTTCCTCTCGGTGTTTTAATGCCCATGCGACAATCTTTTGTCCTACCCTCCATTACTAGCGTTTTGGGCTCGGAGCGGTGTTCGCGCGATTGAGCAGAAGCGAGCAGTTACACTTTCCAGCTACTACGAAAAACGGAGTAAGTAGGAAAAATGTTACTGTTACGGACCTACGAGTGCAGCGGAGCGGGCGGCCCCGGGTCTCATTCCCGATGCCGGCTATATATTGGCCAGGTGTCGCTGGAGCCGTAATTTTGGGAAACATACAACCTAGCAGGTACGGAAGACAGCAGGTCGGAGGTTATTATTGTTGTTTCCTATTCAAGTATTCATTAAATTCGAGTCACCGGTAACCATGGGCGAGACGCCCGTATCTACAGTAACGAGAAGTGACAAGTGCCTCAGTTAAAGCACAGTTTTTTTTTACGCATTGATCATTTCGTTTTGGGGTGATCGGTAGAGCGTGAGTGCGACACCCGCCCCCTCATATCTAACTCAGGTTTACGGTATGCATAGGTTATTCACGGTAGAAAGTAATGAGACGCCATCCGCGTGGCGGTGAGTAGAATCATTGCAACGTACAAACAAAGTAGTCCGTTTTGTCTTCCAGAAATCAGGGCCCGGACTGATATCGCAACGTAGAGAGTCAGTTAGCATTCTGGGCGAGGGGATAATTCTATTATCACCAAAATTTGGAGCATGGTTCACATCCACCTTGGCCAAACTTTTTGGTAATAAACCCACCCCGTAGTACCGACATCTTAAATTAAAATCGCGGACGTATTTCTGTAAAACCAATGCGAACCTTATTATTTTATTAGTGACGGGGGCAACCTACGAACCCGGGTCGAATCCACCTCGGGGATTCGTGTTCCTCCCCCCCCTAATGAGGATTTGTCGGCGTTTTCCCGGTTGGCATTCAGCACACAGCTAGAGGTAGGTTTTTTTGTTTTTGGGATGGTTTTCATAGAAATTTTTTTTCTCCTTCAAAGTGGCTGATCGCGATGATATTTATCGTTTTATTTCCTTCCCAGTCTGCTGAAAGCATCGTCAGGGTTCAAGCGTAAGGCAAGGCTGGCGAGAGGGTTTCATTCGAAACTAAATAGAGAGCGCGGATCGAGTCCAGATAGGTTAATTGTTTTTCTTCTCTCTCCAAATGACGTATTTGTTGCTCTCACCGACGTCGCCAAACGCGATGTTAGGGATCATTTTACTTTAAAGGGGGAATTTCAGGCAAGGGGGTTTATTTAGAGATAAACTCGAGTTACGTGCACGGTCGGAGTCCGGCTCAGTCGATTGCTCGATAAATCGATTTTGAAAGCAAGAAGTTTGTTTTTAATTGCTTTAACGTACAAGCGGGGTTTGAGTGCAGCGCAGCTGAAATTTTTTTTGTATATTCGTTTCCTCGTCGTAAATTTGCCTAACACAGAGACGTAGACCGATTTGGGCCGATCGCCAGAACAAAATGGGGTTTCACCAATCAACGGTGGTTCTTACAGCAATTGCGAACTCGAGCCCGACTAGGTTTAAAAATGGGCAAACACTCGTTGTCACAAGGGTCGCATTGTTAAAAAAGGGACGGGTACGCACAAATATTTTCGTGGCCAGAGTCAGCTAAAAGATTTACCGCAACCTGTCTTACCGAGCCTACAGATAATTGATTGAAATGGGACGAGATGACAACAGACTGCAGTTCGCGCCAGTTTTTCTTTGCCGAACATACAAAGCCAGTATACTCAAAGTGTGTCGCTTTACGAGTAATACCTTTTTCTTGAACGCCACATTAGCATCTCAATCTTTAATGCCTTATGCAGTAGTACATGACAGTCTTCTTCGATTCGTTCCCCGATCACAGGCAAATTAGGGAGGGTAGATTTCCATAAAACATAGTATAATTGTGTAACCTAACCATGTTGTGCAGAAATGCTCGTAGAAGGGTTATTGATTCCTCCTTAAACGTTTTTGGTAAACTACGAACGCGTACGGGTGAGGTAATTCGGAACACTTCAAGAAATATGAGGACGCAACCGGCGTTAAGTTTTTTTTTTCTATTTTTGCCTTTCGCGAGTGGCGGTATGGGGTTTCGTAAACATGTCAAGAACACGGAGGGTCCCAGTAATATTTAAGGCAAATAAGGAACTCAGGCGAGGTTCGGCTCGGTTATTGTCCCCTTGCAATAAGTTGTTTTTTTTCATGTTCGCCAAACACGACAGCGGTTTCGGTTTCGGGCCAATTCGATCAAGCAGATTTAAGGCGGGACGTGAGCGCGATTTAAACCGAATTCGGCTATAATTACGCAAAGGTGAATTTGTTAAGTTGTTGATACAATTCAATAATGATTCAAATATGATTTAATAATTATTCAAAAGGAAGCGCGGTCAACAAGTTGTTTTAAACTGTTGCAACTCTTGTTTCGTCGTGTTGTAATGTGGTTTTGTCAATTGTAACCGCAGGAAGATTTACGACGCCACCACCGAACTCGTACTAAGCGTCTTGAAACGGTGCGGACGGTCCCGGGTTTTATTCCCGGCACAGGCTCGCAGCCTGGCACCCATACCAGGATTCAATAACGAATAAGCGCAAGGCCGACTTAGCGCCAGAATTAAAGATAAAAGAACCAGAATATCTTTCGTTGTGTGTTACAATTTCCACGAGCGCTGTTACAGTCGGGCTCGGCTAGATAATTTTTTTTGATTTTATAAAACAACGACGTCATTTTTTATTTTTCAAATTCGACGACCGCAATAATAGGGATCGGTTTCGAGACAATTTCTGTTTGGATGTAGTTAGGAGTAACACAGCGAGTCATGAGCGCGGTTCGAATCCGGCTCAGCGAAATAGTCATTTTTTAGGTAAAACCTTACTAACCGTCCAAATTTGCCAAACATGACGTCAGGGCCCAGGTCTGGTCAATCTTTGACATAAGAATTTTGCTTTAAAAAGTATAGCGACGCGCAGACACGGTTAGAGTCCAGCACGGTTACTTTTCTTGGAATTCAAGAAGAAGGGTACCCTTGAGACGTGTTAGGAACACGAAAGGACTCCATTAACATTTTCGACAATCAGCGAATTGTTATGTTTTTAGAAGCAAAATTGCGAGCATGGTTTGAGTTTGACTCGGCCAAAATGTTGTTTAAATTTCTTTTTCTCTAGGTGAACTTGATGAGCGCGGTTAAAAACCCGGCTTATATTAAATACGAGTGTTGTGTTTCTTTTATCAATTCACGAACGCAGTGGCGTAAGTCGATCCATGGCACGATTCGGTAAAACATCCTTATGTAGATAGTAAAATTGAGTAATGAGCACGGATCGAGCCTGGCGCAGTTAGAATTTTCTTTTTATTAAAATTAATTGTTTGTTCTTATCAAATTTGCCAAACGTGACGTTAGAGATCGGTTCGGAGGGCAATTTCAATAAGTGGGGTTATTCAAAAATAAAACAAGTCACAAGCACGTTTTAAGTACGGCCCGGGTAAACATTATTCCTAAATAAAATATTTACGTCTCCTTTTTGTTTACCAAACGCGGCAGTACAGACCTGGTCTGAGCAATTTTATAGGTAATGGGACTTATCTAAAAATAAACCGATGAACGGGCGTGGTTAAAACGAGGCCTGGTGTAAAATTTGTCCTCATGATGATTAGTATTCCATTAAGCCTTTAAGTTTTGCAACAAGCGGGAAAGTACTGCGGACCATCATATTAAATTACAGGGCAATGGGGAACGTAATGTTGATGTGAAAATAAATTGCGGTAAAAGCGCAGATGAAACTGACAAAAATTGGCAACGGTATTTGTCATTACATTTTACCAGGCGCAAATGAAGGTTCCGTAATAAGTCATCTACAGCAAAATCCGGGCCGCGAGTAATTTTAAATATTGTACCACAAACGGGAAGGTGCTGCGGATTGTCAGAGTCACCAGACAAAATTTAATGTTTTGGCCACAAGGCAACGGTTGCCGCAAGTAATTTCTGTATCTGGCAATTTTTGTGATTTTCCTAGATTTCCATAC
>JAUJYS010006264.1:0-10445 GCA_033995665.1 Melogona broelemanni | reverse complement strand
ATCGCTCTAGCGATGTGCGAAGGTGCACGTGTAATAAGGTACCGATTTTATGACATACTGGAGCGGTCAATATTTTACGCTTAAAAATTATTCAAATTGGTTCGTTGTTGTTTTTTTTTTACAGGAGATCCTGTACATCATAGTGTTCATCGAAAAACAAGAAACGGCAAAAAAATGGTTTTTGAATATACAAGAAACGCTTAAAATTAAGTCACTAGACTGTGATGATCATGATGGTTGGTGAAGGGTTCAAAAAAGAGCTGCTAGATTTGTTAGCTGTAGATTTGGTCGAACAGACAGTGTGATAGATATGGTGTCAAAACTGGGGTGGGAATCGTTACAGGACCGTAGAAAAGAAATTGATGTTAGATTATTTGCCCGTATAAAGAAGGGAGAGTGCGATATTAATGTTGAGAAAATTGTCCTTTTGCCTAAAGAAAGGAGCAGAAGAAAGGGGCACACTAATATGGTACAGGAGTATGTGTAGGTGTGATGCTTACCGCTATTCTCATTTTCCAAGGGTGTGTCTGCAGTGGAACAATCTAACAGAGTCTCGAATATAGAGCCTGTTAAAATAAGGATAACCCCATCTTTGTCCTTAACTGGTCTATGACCCCCACCATTGGCCCCCCTAAAAAGGGGTGCTTGCGAGTATATATTGTAATTGTAATTGACAGAGGGCCCACCCCATTTGTATCGATCACCTTTGTTTTCACCCGATTAAAAACCAGACTGATTTAGCCACCCAGCCCATGCGTTTGTCTAAACCACCTTACACGATTTTAAGTGTAAAATGTCAGGGCAGCGCGCGCGGTTAACCCTCAGCCACAGACTTCCATCCCGGATGATGGCTGGAAGCTTGAACGAACGACAATTTAACTGTCGCTCTCCCTAGTCGATGATAAACGTTCCCAGCTGCCCGCTAACGTCCTGCAACCGCCTTTCGAGCTCCTGTTTCTTTTCTGCTATTTGCTCTTTCGATTTACCGGAAAGACTTTTCGCATAATAAAGATTCCGAGACTTTTTCCGCAAACAGGACGCAACGTAGGCCTCTAGTTTTCTGAGTGTGGAAGACTTTAATGCTTCAAAGTCGATTTCCATCTCGTATGGGTTGGAGTTCTTTGGCGAGGGTTCCCTCGACTGGACTATGTGAATAGCCCAGGCAATCTTGTCACCAGGTAAATTTTTCATGCCCAAACTGAGCTGCAGCTTCTCGTCGTAGGACATGCGCTTGGCTTTCTTGGCTTTCTTGCTACCAGAACCAGCTGCAGCGCCGGCCGCACCCTTCTTCGACTTGGTCCGTTTCGGCGTCTTGGCTTCGACGGGGGGCGGAATGTTGTTGACGACTGGCGGCGGAACAAGAACGTCGCATTCCATAGATTCCGGCTCAACGTGCAACTGCACCACCTCATCAAAAGCCGTAGCATCGGATACCCGTTCGGCAATTGTACCTGGAAATTCAGAAGCAGATGAACAAAAAACAACCTATTTATTTCAGAATGCCTTAAAAGTAAAGGAATTTCTCCCCCCCCCCCCAAATAAATGTGTTGCTATTAACTATAACACTTTTATACACTCGAAATTGCAATCCTCACCTATTTCCGCTTCTGCCATAATAACTTTTCCGCAAATGTCAACAGTACAACACTCCAAATGTAAAAAGTAGTATAATTGAAGAAGATATTTCCGCAATAATCAGATCATCAGATGAGTACTAAGGTTGCCTAGGTGTGAATATCCCACGCCTGAATAAAATGAAAGAAACTTAGAAAAATAATTGAATTATTAACACAAACCGTATCCGTTCGTCGCACAACAGAAAGATATACACGGAGGTAATATTGGGCTGCATTATATTTTAGATTTGATTAAAACATAGATTACCCGGCAACTTAGCTTACATAGCATTGTTTTTTTTAGCAATTTTATTTTTAAAGCGCAATAGCATTTTTTATTAAACAACATTTTGAACTACTCTATTTTTGCATTCTGCTTATTCAGCATACGATATTGGAACGTAGCCATAATGCAGCACCATTTACCTTTCGGAATTCAAAACTACAATATATTAGGTCGCCGTATACAAAAAATCAAATGAATCGGTACAATATTATAGAAAATATAACGACATTTGTAGTAGGTCCCTTTTTTTAGCAACCCTGTACTAATTGAATAACTAGTTTTTGACGTTTTTAACTAATGCTTTTTAATATGCTAAACTAACCTAGGTTTATTTGAATGGAAAGTGCAACTGTAGGATTCTATCCTGTCCTACCCAACTAGGTCTACCAAAGCTGTGGGGAGCCTATTAAAAAATAAAAAAGTTGGGTAGGCCTATTTGCACTAAACTAGGCCTAACTACTCTGTGGGGGATCTCTAGAAAATTTCCAAAGCTCAACAGCAAGGAATTCAAACTGGAGGATTCAGTCCTGCCCCAAAGAAACATGTCTGCTATAGCTGTTGGAGTCTTCTGAAACTGAATTTATTCTTCTATGCATTAAATTAGGCCTATCTAGGCTGTGAGAAGCCTCTGTAACCTTGGCACGGTCAAACAGCCAAGAGTTCAATGACCAGATTCGATCCTGTCCCAAAGAAATAGGCCTGTTAGGGTTGTGGGAGGCCTCTGCAAAAGTTTCTAGGATTAAAACTAGGTCTAACTAGACAATGGCAGTCCCCTGTAACCTTGGCAAGGTCAAACAGCTAAGAGTTCACAACCGGATTCAATCCTGCCCGAAAGAAATAGGCCTAACAGGGCTGTGGGGAAATCTCTGAAAACGTTTCTAGGCCTATTAGGACTACACTATAGGTCTACCTAAACAATGGAAATATTAAATAACCTTGGCAAGGTCAAGCAGCCAAGAGTTCACTGGTCGGATTCAATCCTGTCCCAAATAAATAGGCCTAACAGGGCTGTGGGAGGCCTCTGAAAACGTTTCTAGGCCTATTAGGACTACACTAGGCCTAACTAAACAATGGGGGATCCTCTATAACCTTGGCCAGCCAAGAGTTCAATGACTGGATTCAATATTGTGCCAAGGAAATAGGGCTATGGGAGGCCTCTGAAAACGAATTTAGGCCATTAACACTACACTAGGTCTAACTAAACTGTGAGAAGTCTTTGTGAAACTTTCCTAGGCCTAACTGCAAAAATTGCTCAAATGCGGATTCAATCCTGCCCCAAACAAGAAACTCTTGTTTGAGCAACTATAGGCCTATCTGGATTTTTGCAAGCTTTCTTGTGTTTGCTTAGGCCTAAGTACATAGGATTTTTAGGCCTAACTTGAGCTGGTGCTCTTTGGTAACATGATTCCAACTAAGTTTAAAAGGCTTTAGGAGCCGTTTACAAAACAATAAAATAAAATAGTGTAACCTAGACCATTTAGGAGACAATACAGCAACCTTAAAACGCAGAGTAGTTCACAGAAAAAAAAAACGAACAAACGAATTGGTCGAAAAAACCCAGTGAGAAAAGCATATAATACGATTTACTGAAGGTGTTATTTGTAAATTGTACAGAGATTGTTTACAAACATACATACAGATAACCAGTTGACGACGTTTGTGGGCTGCGATTGGAACTTGTTTTTCCTAAACGTACGATTTTCGCGTGAGCATAATACATGGAGGAGGTCCCACAAACGAAGTCTTTGCACACATCACTACGACTTGCTTATATAGTTGAGCCAGGGGTGGGGGAGGGGGAATGGGGAATGGGTGAGGGTAGAGCATTGAATTCATGTGATTTGGCAGGAGGGACATAAGGTTTAGGTGGAAGGTAAGGAATGACATACATGTTGGAAAGTTTATCATTCATGACATTGGGAGTGTTATGTATGTGGTAAGATTCACTTAAAATACGATAAAAAAAATTTGGAGATCTATCGATAAGTCTAACTTCTAACTTTTTTGATGGTATTTTAAGTGAATCTTACCACATACATAACACTCCCAATGTCATGAATGATAAACTTTCCAACATGTATGCCCTTCCTTACCTTCCACCTAAACCTTATGTCCCTCCTGCCAAATCACATGAATTCAATGCTCTATCCTCCCCCCACCCCTAGTTCAACTATATAAGCAAGTCGTAGTGACGTGTGCAAACACTTCGTTTGTGGGACCTCCTCCATGTATTATGCTCACGCGAAAAACGTACGTTTAGGAAAGACAAGTCCCAATCGCGGCCCACAAACGTCGTCAACTGGTTACCTGTATGTATGCATGTATTTACCTGTAAACAATCTCTGTACAATTTTTTTTATTATTATTCCGGATCACTGTTGTGAATAGCATTACAGGAGGATATTCAGTAGTCAACTGAGAAATGATTTCCTACTTTTAACAACCATACCAATTTCCAACCAACCAATATTTTTCAACAATTTCACAAATTTGAGAAGCTCTGACCAACATGACACGAATTTTAGAAGTGTTACCTCCGGTATTTTTACTAATCGTAAGAGCAGATTAAACAAGAACAGTAAGCGAGAAAAACTGATTAAATAAATAAAATAAATGAAATCAGCGAAACAAAGTCCGATAGTTACACTTTTAATCTGTCAGTTAAACTTCTTCGTTGGTGAATAAAATAAAAAAACTTCATAAGAAGAAATCACTATCATATAAGATCAGTAAGGTTTAAATTTCATGTCATATTTTTTGACTAGTCGAAATCAGTAAACAAGAGTAAAACTTCACGGGTTATTAAACGCGTTTCAACAAAAATTTGTTCCAAACCCCAAAGGCAAATTAAACTATAAGACAATGGATTATTTTAAAGATGTAATAGTATTGGACATTTTTTTTGGATACGCAAAGAAAATTGCTACCCAATGCAAAACAGAGGAAATCGAGAAAACAAGAATAACAAAAAATAGTTTTTGAATATTTATTTATACAAGAAACGCTTAAAAATTATTCAAATTGTTTTTTTACAATCGTTGTAATGACTACAGGAAATCCTGTACACCCTCGTGCTGCTACGGTCATGTGCTTTCAAAAGGCAGACAACATTTCGGAAATTAGGAACTTACACGTTACCCGTAGTTCTAACAACGAGGACTACAGGGCAATGGGACCACCCATTCGAAACACGACGTGATTTCGCATTTCGTGAATGTTCTCGAAATTGCTTCGTCTAAACATTTTGTCAACCATCCAATCATTATCCTTGAATTGATCATCATTCAGATAGTCGTACTTAACCACCGGTTCTTCCACCTTCAAGCTGACCAGGCTGAAGCGCCCCTCATCCAAATGGGACCGCACCAGCCCGTAGATCCGCTCGCAGCCGGTCACCTGGAGCCCGGCGTCGTCTGGTCCGGTTTTCCGTTGCTCATCCAGGGCGCACAGGCCCACCGCTGTCACCAGAGGACAAGCCGCCACGTTCAGCTCCCGTAGGCTGGTCATCTTGGCCAGACCGGCCACTCCGGCATTCCCCACCTGATGACACCCGCTGAGAATCAAGGTTTCCAGTTTGGATCCACCCTCGGCCAGATTGACCAGACCGACGCTGGTGACCGTGCGACAGTCCAACAGGTTCAGGGTGCGCAAGGTGGGGATGGAGGCCAGGCTTCGCAGCATGCTGGGCTCGGTTTTCAACTGACACTTGGCCAAGACTAGCTTGACCAGTTGGGCAGTGCCTATGGTTAGGTACATGAATCCCGTCTCATTCAGCTCGTACTGGTTTTCGGCCAAGTCCAATTCCACTAGGTCATCCAAGAAGGCCACGCATTGAAGATCCTCGCCTTTTATGAAACACCCGCGCAAAACCAGACGGTTCAGACTGATCATTCTAGATTGCACCGCACGCACCGAAGAGCCGCTGATGTATCGGGGGTTGTGCAGCGACAGGGACTCCAAATCGAGCCAATCGTCTTCCACGTCGAGCTCATCCGGACGAGACATTAACGCCTCGATACTGTAGTCGGTGATCTGGTCTCCGTCGCGCAGATCCAGCTCCTTCAGCGTGACGACTTCGTTCGCCAGGTAGCGCATCAGCTCCGTGTTGACATTTGTCCCCCGCAGACTAAGCGAGCGCAGCTCGGGTAACTGTTCGAGGATCCGAATGACCTTGCTGTCGTTCATCCGCCACCAACGACTCAAATTGATGCGGGTGAAGTCGGATGTGTCCATGACGAAAGCGATGCGGTTATCCACCACCTCCTTCATGCGTATCCGCCGGAACTGGCGTTGTATCAGACTGGGCATCAGCGTAGGGTTGGGGCGGAACGGATACCAGACGGCTACGGCGTGGCGCCATAGGTGAGGCCGGTAGAGGGCGTCACGCCAGATGGTACACACCCTTGTCATCCGGCATTTGTTTGTGGTGTCGAGGTAACCGAAGATGTTGTTTAGGATCTCGGGGATGAGGAGGCAGGGGTGCGGCGGCGTTGGTTCCTCCTCGGGGTCGCACTTGCCGAGCCGTCGCCTCTTAGCTCGGAGAGTGGCCTCTTTGCGAAGTCGTTGCTGTCCAGTTTTGGTGGCCTCTTCGGATGGGTTCATGAGAAATTCGAGCACGCGCATCGATAATTCTCTTCGGGTGCCAGTGCGGAGTAGGTCCAGGATTTCGCACAGGTTCTTTATGCCGTTCCCCGTAGTGCTGCAATAAGAGGACAAAGTCAGTCGTTACAGACGAGACATTTTGATGAAAAATTGGAAGAACGCAGTAAAAAAGATACGATATTCTAAATGTAAAAAGCGGGTGTGAAGAGCATTACTATCGACGAAATTTAAAATGTTGTAATAATAGGAAAAATAATAAATAATAAGCCTGTATAACTGTGCAACAGGAAAGTTGTGATGAAGTAGATAAATTCGCGGTATGTGAATTTGCATTTTTTTTTGCCTAACCGGGATAACCGCAACTAATAATTTTTTAAATCACTATAGTGCTAATCACTACAGGATTTGTACCCCTCGTGTCGCTATGTCGATATGTGAGGGGCAGGGAAGGGAAATGGCAACTGGAATAGCCAGGTAGCCGGGGATCCACCCCTAAGCTCTGGACTCGCTAATGGAAGCTCAGGGGTGGCGCCAGTACCCCAGGCTCGTCGAATATACGAGAGCCTGCGCTGGGAATCGAACCCGGGACCGTCCGCTCCATAGGATGTTGCCATACCCCCTGAGCCATCGGTACGTACATTTTCAAATTGATAACAGTGAATATTTTTGCCTTGATTAGGAAAAACTACGATGCTTAATGAATATTTATTCAGTTTGCAGATTTGAATTGCTTTTTTTTTTATAATCGAGGATCGTAATCACTAAAGTGAATATCACAACAGGAGATTGTGTGCCCCTCTAACCGCCTGAGCAGTTGTGGAGGAACACATTTTCACCAGTTTCCCGGGATTGAATAAACAAGAGCCCGAACCGGGGATCTGCCTCACAACAGGCAGAAGTTCAGTGTGTTCTCAGGAGTCCAAAAATGCTGGCGAAAACAAATGGAAATACAACTGCAACTTATTTTAATTACGCGAGTTTATCAGAGTATGGCGGACTGTTCTGCACTATTTTATTTTATTCTATTTTATTTTAAAGCGAGCATTAAAATTCCATCGTGTTAAAGGAAATATTTGTTTCATTAACTAAATTAAATCCTATTTCAGTTCAAGAAATATGTTTCACTGAATCCACACCAATCTTTTCTGGAATTCATAAAACTTTTGTTTTGCAAGCTGTTTTCTTTTTTTATGCAAAATTTGTTTCAAAAATAAGAGTGGAAATAAAAGACATCGGCACTTACTGGATCATATTAAACTTGGTTTTTTCGTATCGCGGAGAGTCTCTCTTGAATTCGAATCCGCTGAACTCTTTGATGTGTTTGATCCTGTGCTTCGGCTGAAAATTAAACGGGACAGAATTCGTATTCACTGATTTAACTCAATTTAGGTGAGGCCTTGCCAAATGATAATACGCTACGAATGAGTATAAAAACTAAAACGCGCACTCACATTAATGAATACGCCAAACATGATGTAGTGCAGGAAATCAACATATTCTGGATCAACGAGATTGTCACTGACTAAAAAAAAAATTACAAGACAAAAATCAATAAAAATTAAAAAACCATGTATATTGGGCATGCCCAACACTAAATTTATCATATTAAAAATCGCTTTAAAGCGTCAATTATCTCGGTATTGGGACAAAACTGCCATGAATTTCCATTATTTTGGAAAACAGATTTTTTTTTCCTTTTGACAATCGATGATGATGACAGGAGCTAATCCCCTCGAAAGAGCATTTTATGGAGGGATACATTTTCACCAGTGCCTCGGATTCGAGCGACGTAAGCACGAACCGGGAATCGAACCCGGGATCGCCGCACAACAGGCCACTGTACTAGGACGATACACCGCACAATAATAATAATCAAATATTAACTAATTAAACTAAATAAATCAACTAAATAATGCGCACCAGACACTTTTACAAGAACCGACACAAGAACGATTAAAAACAAGTAAGATGCTAAATCTTGACGATCAATTCGATACGCAAATAAGAGGTGTGGATAACTTTCGGCACGGTCAAAAGTCAAAAAGTATTCACCAAACCCCAATATTGCACGAAAGAGTGAATATTTACTTTTCTTAATGTCGCCAAGTTTGGTTCCATTGCCTTTCGGTATCTTGGAATGTTGGTTGAAAAATGAATCGTCATCCGAAGGATCATCCTCGTCATACGAAGATCCACTGTGATACTCCTCCTCCTCCATCTCCGTAGGCGGTTCCGCGTGCAAATGCACCTCCTCATCAGAAGCCTCGGATACCCGTTCGGCAAGCGCAACTACAAATTCCGAAACAGATGAGCAAAGACAACACATTTATTTCAACTGTAGCGAATAGAGTTACGGGATATTCTATCCCCATATTCGGACCTTGTATCAGTCTAGTCTGAGTGGGGCACAATTGTCTCCGGATCGAATAAACGAGAAGAACCCGCGCTTGGGTTCGAACTGTGGACGACAAAGTCGATCTCTCAAAAAATGAGGAGCCGCGATGCATCTCAAAGATTTTAGATATGATCCGTCTAGTTCAGTGACTATTGAGCAGGCGGCCCGGGTTCGATTCCCGGGCGCAGGCTCTCGTTTATTCGATCCCGGGGTACTGGTGAAAATATGCCCTTCACATATTGCCTGAGCAACACGAAGGGTACAGAATCACCTGCAGTTATATTTACTCAGCGAGGGGAATTCTCCCCCCCCCCCAACAAAAAAAATATACATATCAATTTATTTGCATTTTAAAGGTGCGCCGGGATGCTGCTCAACACCAATCACAGCGAAATTACACGGAAACATCCACCTTTTCTACGAAGGAAATGAAATTCTTTAAACACTTAAATGTATATTATTACGAATTTTGACCGCTCAGAATTAGAATCCTCACCTATTTCCGCTTCTGCCATGATCACTGTTTCGCAAAGTCGTCGTTTCAGGAGTACATGTACTTAGATTGCCTAGGTTTGAATGTGTCAGCCTGGATAAAATGAAACCAAAAAAAAATTGCAATATTGAAACAAAACTGATCTGTTCGTAACACAACATAAATATTGACAGGGGAGTAAAATTTGCTGCACTACATTTTAGGTTTGTTGGAAACATATTGCTCATTGATATTTTTAAGCTGCTTCAAGTTAAAAACGATATATTGTATATGCTGGCCTATGCAAGTTTACAAATTTCCAGCCTCAATTATGTCGGTCAACGATTATTTGGAAGAGTGGGGGACAGGGTTGTTGAGGCCATGCTTGCAGCCATTAATGTTTTATTTTTATGTCCTAGTCATCGTATAATATTATTTGATTATTTGTACAAACGGTTATTTTATGTCAATTATTACCCACGTCATAGGTCCCTTTAGGCTTTTTGAGGGTACAATTATTAGCGTCTTCTGAGACTGAGCTCATTTGTGATGATTGTATGAGCTTGTTTGTACATGCATTTGAAAGCCGTCACTCACAATCACTGCAAAACACATTCTAATGAATTGAAAATCTCTGCAAATGACGTTAAATTTTAACATTTACGTGTTTATAAGTTAAGAGACATAACAAATTTTTTAACTAGACCCGCCACAGAATGCATTATGTAACTTGGCCCCCCCACAAGGGCTAGATCTAGCCCCCCACAAGGATGAAGCTTTCGGAATTAAAAGCAAAATTTAAACATGTCATTTCTAGTCATCGCTATTTCTGAGCATGCCATACACTTTAGAACCTGTTTCCGATCTTCCAGTTATGAATTTCTAAATATTTTACTTCGTCGCCAATGATTTCGTACATGCACACATTTATTTTCAACGTGACATTACATGTAGTTGCTATAATCACCCAATTACAATCTGTTGCCCACCTAGCGGGAAAAGCGAAGAAAGTTTAAAGACACTAACGACACAACGATAGAGTCTCTCGGCGCGCACCGAGGATGAACGACGTTA
>JAUJYS010006263.1:0-10446 GCA_033995665.1 Melogona broelemanni | reverse complement strand
TCTTTTGGTCGGAGATTAACATTTCTTTTAAGCTATTAACTTCTTTTGATAAAAAAAATATATTGAAACATAATCTTTGCATATTTACACAAAATGTACATTTACCTACCACGAATGACCAAAAGCATGGGCCTTAACATCATCCGTGAACTAGGCTTATATACGGCCAAAAAAATGTCGTCTTTAAAATAAATAATGAGAGATCCAGGACAGGAATGGACCTAATCGTTGATTAAGTCCAGTCCTGTCCTGGATCTCTCATTATTTATTTTTTCATATTTAATTGCTCATTATAAAATTGCTCACTATTTAATTACACACTATTTAATTGCGTACCATATAAATTGTATAATTAAAAATATATAAATTTTGTTCAGGGTCCGCAATGAATAGGAATCTACTAACTCGAAGACGCCATTCAAAACATTGTCCACATTTTGTTTCTAAACGCAGTGTTCACCGTGAAGATTTGCCGCTCCACAATCAGAAACTCCACTTTTCCACAATGCGCAGTTCCAGCCAGCAACTCTCGTACGAGTATGAATTTTTATACAAATCTGGTGCGCCATGACGGTCTACTTACATTCATATAATGGTCACATTAACGAGCAAGGGCAGAGAGGCCTAAATATGACAGCTGGCTCTGGCCAAGATCTTGCCACGAACATGGCCTCCCCATCTGAACCCAATTCGCCTTAAACCGGCGGCTAGTCATGGAAGACTAAAAGAGGCCGCTTTTCAAATAGTACTAGCGCTGCACAATTAAAGGCGAAGTTGCCTGCAATTCTACCCTAAACGAAAACAAGCACTGCCTTTATTTGTGGTTAATTTACTAAGAGGAAATATATACGATGAAGAAATGTCTAGGGCAAAAACAAAGCAAGAAATGAGGGTTGAAGCCCGGGACAAACTTGGCGCAGAGACGACCGAGTTAGCGAGATTCAAAAAAATATAAAGTAAAAATTTGATTTCTAATTTGCGAAATACATAAACTAGTAACGATTGAACAACATTTATAACACAAGGTTTTGCTAATTTGTGAAACTAGTATTTTGTGAAGAAGCCGACAATGGTAAAGACAGTACACAATCATGAATTTTGATAAATTTTCTCGACATGCTTTGACGTATCACGTATCGGCACAAGAAGTCCAGACAAAAAAAAGTCACGACGAAAAATTCAAATCAAACAAACAAACGTAAACGGAATGATAAAATTACTGAAAAGCCATATACATTCATTAAACACATGACATAGAAATTGATTAGGAATTGATTTGAACATATCGGTATCGGTGGAAAAAAAGGTTGAATTTTACTTTACGGATATGAGCGACCAGAAAATACGGTATCGAGTAGGGAGCGTAGCGAAATTCAGTCTAACCTGATTTGTCACTTCATGTTATATTTTTTTTAGGCAAGTCAGTTTCGCTACGCTCCCCACTCGATACTCGAATATTAAGAGCTCAGGGGTGGATCCTGCAGTCTGGCTATACCAGCTGCCAATCTCCTTCCCAGCACTTCCCTGCCCCTCACATATCTCCATAGAGACACGAGGGTGCAGTAGTCCTGTGGTGCACTAGGCGCTACGGTGACTTAAAAAAAAAATATTGATTGCCGGTATTGACGTAATGTTGTTTCCAGGCGGTGACAGTGAAGAGAACACGACCGAAATCGAGAACGGTCACGGTGGCTATTCTTACGTGAGCGGTTTCTACGCTCACTCGGCGGCCGGTGACTCGGTGGGTCAGGGCAGCGTAGTCATCTATCCGTCCGTCACCGGTTGCGGTTGCCACTACCAGTGCGTCATTTTGGACGTACGATCCGCCAAGTACACCTGCATCTGTCCGGAGGGATACAAGTTGGACGAAAATCGACACGACTGCATAGGTAAGGGTTTATGCAAGGTTATTAGATGTACAAGGTTGGCCTATGCGTGCACTTTTGTGAAATGAGCTTTTGCGCCACCTGGCGAATGAGTCATGTAGAGAGCCACGTGCTCACGTAGACACGTGGCATTGCCTCCTCCAACAAGTTAATAATGCACCCCGTTTCTGTTCGGATCACTCCTCCCGTGTCAACTTGCACAATGCACTTCTATTACGATACACCACGTCGCGTGACGAGGTCCGCTACAGCGCCGAGAAAGAGACGAACAGGGAGGGTTTTGCTGAAACCCTGTTCGTCTCGTTCCCGGCACTGTACCGGACTTCGTCTCTCTCGATTTGATTCATAGACGTCCTAACTCATTATTAATCATTTTGTATGAATAAACAACCAATTTCACTTTTAAATTACCCAAATTAATATGCAAATTACTTACTGGTTTAAGATGTAATAAAACATAGTCTAAACTAGGTCTAATATCTGATGATGTCAGTTACAGAGACGTATTTATTTAAAATAAATTGCAAAGAAAAATTTGACGTAGAACTTTGCATTGTAAAATGTTCATCTCCTTTAAAATCCACAACATGTACGCGTATGAAGACAAAATTATGAAATAAATTCGAGACGTACTTTTACATTAATATTCGTCGAAACCGAGACGAGTAACTAAAAAATTATTCAAAGGCCAATTTTTTAAACGCAAAATATAATTTTATGTTTTTGTGTGTTTCCCGCGTGAAATAAAAAAGAGATGTCAAAAATGTCAGCTAGACAGTACCAGATTTCACACACACCACTGTGATCTTCAGTTGTCTTCATTATTGCACCAATCATATTGCCTTCATTATTGCACCAGTCATAGTATTACAAACCCACCTGCCTTTAAGCGCAATAAAAAACTATTCCTTGTACAAAATAATTTTTTGTTAAATGTGTTTAAATTATACAAAATAATTTTAAAAAATTGTTTAGAAAATAAATTTTAGAAAATTGTACATTGTACAAAATGAATTTTTTTAAATGTATATTGTGCAAAATGTGTGTACCAAAAAAAGGGCTAGCGATTGATATTCGTGTGTTTTGATAATTCCAGTAGGTTCTCTGATCGACAGCAAGCAGTTAAGCACTGACTCGGTCTTTGCCATGGAACATCTGCTAATCATCATTCCGGTGACCGCTATCATCCTAATTGGAATAACTACAGTCATGTTCTTTTTGTGTAAGTGCACCGAATCATTCACCCACCATCTGTCAGAAAAGAAACGTGAAAGTTCCAGGTTCCTTATGAAAAAGAACTAGAATCCGTTCAATTTCTGTAGGAAGTGGAACGGGTTTTTTTTTTTCCTTAGGGGGAATATGGAAAATGACGAACACAACACTGGTTTCAGACTATGAAAAACTCGAAAGTTCCACAGAAGAACCGGTGAACATACTAAATAGATCATGAGCATTCGTATAAAAACTTTTTAAAGTATTATTGTATGAAAATTTTATTTTAAATGAATTTTGGTTGAGAGTTCGGCTTTAGACCTTAACGATAATATCTAGTAACCAGCGTTTATGCCTGTCCGAGGACCGGCAGCACTTTCGCAGGCTTCATTCGAAAATTACTACTATTTTTTTTTTTTTTTAATAATTCAAGTCTGCTTTTATTTAATTAGGGGGGGAAGCTTTTATCCAGGATTAATCTTTAACGAACCGGTTTCCCCCTAAACAGAGCAAATCAACGCTATAGCCGCCAAATGGCAGCTAGACAGTACCAGATTTCACACACACCACTGTGATCTTCAGCTGTCTTTTTTAAAATCCATTCTTATATTGGCTCTCACGCTAGTAGAAGATTACATGTTTTTTCTCCGAAATCATTCAATTTTGGGCTAATCTTTGATGGGCCGGTTTCCCTCTACTCCGTCCAGATCAACGTTATCGCCGCCAGATGGCGCAGACCACTCGTCAGGAGTACGTCAACAATCCAGAGCTTCAACTGAGTAGATTGCGCCAACAGGCTGCCGGCGGAATGGTCACCGAATACAATCCCAACTACGAGTTTGGTGGAAGCATTTGCACCCTGCAGGATCTTTGCCAAATCAGTCGGGAGAATATCACGCTAGTTAAGTAAGTGTGAATACGAGTTCATATTTAATTATACAGTGCAATGAAATAAAATCAATTATTAAAATAAATTGAAAATAAAAATTCAACGTAGAACTTTGTACTGTAAAATGTTCATCTCCTTTAAAATCCACAGTATTTTCGCGTATGAAGACAAAATACGTCTCAATTTTATTTGGTATTTTTGTCTTCATACGCGTACATACTGTGAATAAATTATTATATGCAAAAATATGCTAAATTATCCAATGTAATGAAGTATGATCAATTATCCAATGCAATGAAATATTTTCAATAATCACATGAAAATAAAAATATTGATGCAAATGCATGTATATTCAATTATCTCAAGCCATGAAATATGTTCAATTATCCCAAGCCATGAAATTATATTCAAATATCCCATGCACTAAAATTATATTATACCTATATTCAATAATCCAACGCCATTATTATTTCTTTTATATTCCGGATCACTGTAAATTATATTATACTGAAACTGCACTAAAATTTTATTATACCTATATTCAATAATCCAACGCCATTATTATTTCTTTTATATTCCGGATCACTGTAATGAATAGCACTACAGGATATTATTGTACCCCTCGTGTCGCTATGGCAATATATGAGGGACACATTCCATTACCACAGGATGGGATAAACGAAAGCCTGCGCCGGCAATCGAACCCGGGACCACCCGCTTAGTAAAATGTGTCAATATCTTTATTGTGGATCCCCCGCAGCCTGGATATACCAGCTGACATTCCCCTTCCGTTCCCTGCCGCTCACATATCACTCGCTATAGCGACACGAGGGGTGTAAATCCTGTAGTGATATTAAAAAATGATGATTAAAAAATATATATCTACTGAGCCACTGGGGGCCGACAATTCATTCATAATGAAAAGTAATCGTCTGAATATAAAAATAATTCCAATCGATTTTCATTCCAATCAAAGATCAAAGATAATTCAGCTAATTTAAAAAATCAGTATCTACATGACTTAAAATTCGTTATGCGCCCAGTTGCATTGAATACCAATGGTCACTGCGCCATTCAGGTCGCGCCATTTTGTCACGTGACCAAATGGTTTTTGTCATTTTATCGGGACACTGATCGTCACATTCTCTTCGAAATTCCAACTAAAATCCGAAATCACTCCACCAAAAGATAACGGTCTATTATTCCATTTTACAAATTAAATACGTCAATTTCTGAACAAGCATTTGTGGAAGATGGGTTACTGATAACAATGATTTTTAGTACCATTGTATAATTATACAGTATACTAAAAATCTTTGCTATAAGAAAACTATTTTTCCCAGTAGCCATGAGCAAATTCACTAATTCACTAATTAGGAAATTTTGTTTTATAATTTTATAACATTAATAATCCGATATTTATTATACTTGCTTTACCTGTATTACTCGCAGAAATCTCGGCCAAGGGGCTTTTGGAGAAGTGTACCAAGGTTACCTATCCAATATTCCTGGCGAATTGAGAGATATTCCAGTAGCCATCAAGGTAAAATGACAGGTTTTTTTTTAAACATTCTTGTTTTTGCACAATAACAATAAAATAACTTGGTAATGAAAAACAAAAGCGTATCAATATATTTATATTTATATTTTTTTTTAATCACCGTAGTGCCTAGTGTACTACAGGATTACTGCAATAAAAAATAAAATCACCCTTGTAATCATTATTAATATTTTTCTGTTTCTTGCAGACGCTGCCCGAATTGTCGGCTGCTCAGGCAGATAAAGATTTCCTAATGGAAGCGTTAATTATGAGGTATTTATTTCTATGATTTTTTGGAGGAAAACTTATTTTATCCTTATTTTTATTTTTGCGCGATAGCCAAAATTTGGGAGAGTTTTAATTATTTTTGACATAGAAATTAAATTGTAAACAAGAAATTAAAATTATTTTGTACATGGAATTTAAATTCGAGCTGTAATTTTAAACTTTCTTTGGTTTGCGTATTCCTTTAATTGAGAATATGGCGAAAGCGTTCGAAACGACAATCACTAAAGTAATAAGATTCAACACTCTGGAAACGATTCTGATTGGCTGTATAAATTCAGAACGTACTCATAGAATTTAGATTTTTTGCAGGTGTAAAAACACACATTTGAATTGGCCAATTCTGTTCAATTAATATTTCAATTTGTCAAAGCCTTTAATTAAACAAATATCAGGTTCTTAATGAATATTCACATCACTTGCAGCAAATTTCACCACCCCAACATTGTCAAGTTCATTGGCGTCTGCTTTGAGAAGCTGCCCAAATTCATTATTCTTGAATTACTACCGGGAGGCGATTTGAAGAATTTTCTGCGAGATGCTCGCCCAAAACCGGTTAGTTTTTTGTTTTGACTATTGTAATTCATGTACGAGACTTACATGTACGTACGTAGCTATCTGGATGTGCTTAGATGTCGTGGTCATGTTTTAAATTTGGTTCCCCCAAACAGGATAACCCACCAATACTAATAATGAGAGATCTCCTGACACTGGCTGTAGATGTGGCGAAGGGCTGTCTTTATCTCGAAGAAAATCACTTTATTCACAGGTTTGTAATTCCTCAGTAAAGTACAAACATTAAAAATTGTCGTAACTAAATAAGCATTAAAAATTGTCGTAAGTAGATAAGAATTAAGAATTGTCGTAAATAAATAAGCATTAGCAATTGTTGGAAATAAATAAGTATTATTAATTGTCGTGCATAAATTACAGGGATATTGCTGCAAGAAACTGCTTGCTGACGACCAAAGACGTTACTCGCGTGGTTAAGATTGCAGATTTTGGAATGGCTCGGGATATCTACAGGTAAAATTTGTCACATAATAAGCTACTGAGCAAAAAATTTTATAAATAAATTACCATTAGTGTTCTCTTGTACACATATCACATAAGTCACATGACTTGAGAAAATTTTGAAGTTTGAAGAGATAAAACAATGCGAACGATGTCCCACCTGATAATTGTATGTGATCATTAAAATGTTATAATAACAATTAGCCAATGGAGTCCCTATTAAAAAAATTCGAGTCATTGGTGATTTCATTGGACCATTCGAGTCATTAATATTTTACGAGAGGGACGAGGCTTCCTAACCCTCTATTAATTATTAATATTTTACATTTGAATTTTTGTGTAACTGTTCCAGATTTAAAGATGATGTAGTTTTCGACCAGAGAAAAGGGGAAACGGCAACTTCTTGGATAATGTTTATTGTCGTTGAACGAATATTACAATTATACGATGGTAAAATAATTGCATACACTTTATCTGCTGAATTAGTGTAGGCTAAAAATCTAACAGATAGTATGACTCCCTCTGTGGGTCTTTGCGAATCTTCTACGTCCTATAGCCTGTTTTCGCCTGAGATGCATCTTCTCCGGGACCCACAGAAAAAGTTGCCGTTTTCCGTTTTTCTCTGGTCAAAAAACTACCTCATCTTTAAATCTGTTATTCCTTGACGGCTCCTACATCGATCCATCAAAATGACTTTTCCAGAGCCGATTATTATCGCAAAGGAGGCAAGGCGATGCTACCAGTAAAGTGGATGCCACCCGAAGCGTTTTTGGACGGAATATTCACTTCTAAAACGGATGTTTGGTGCGTTCAAACTCGATGCAATATTTCAGTTAATGCGAATCAGCTGTCAGCCAGTTAATCTTTCAGTTATGGAGTCTGGAATAAAATTCTCTATCGACAGCCATAACTTGATTTTCAATTTTATCAAACTGTTAAACTATTTGTGCAATTTTGTACAGTGGGATCAGTAAGAATGCCACAGTATTTGCTATTCGAACAAGGTACAGATACATTTTTAAAAGTCTTAAAGTTTAACTACGGTTATACGACTAGTCATAATTCAATTAATTTTTGATTTAGATTTAGAAGGGGTAATTGACGCACCGTAGCATTATGACAATATGTGGGGATATATGGAATTATACTGTTTGTTAAGGAGGATTTGGAATTTTGTGGAGTCTAGGTCCCTCGCTTAGATAGGGATCTTTAACGTGCTAACGGGATAGATTTTATGGTCTTACAATTTGAATGTCTACTTTATTTATTTATTACTATTTTTTTATTTTTTACTTTACTTTTTAATACAACTTTTAATTTTACACATTGAAGCGGCTGTTTTGTACCAGTCGACAAAATCCAATGAAGACAGATTGTCTCGATATTTTAGTTGCCTCAATTTGCAGTGTATGTGTCCCAAAGGCGCAGTCCCGAATGTAATTGTAACTGTTTCCAATTGCCTTTGCAGGTCATTTGGCGTTCTGCTCTGGGAAGTAATGTCGCTGGGGTACATGCCCTACCCCGGAAGAGGAAATCAGGATGTCATGCAGTTGGTCACTTCCGGTGGACGTTTGGAGCCACCCAGCAATTGCCCATTGCCAGTGTAAGTTATGACATCAAATGAAAAATGACATCAAATGAAAATGCAAAATGTTGACATCAAATGAAAATGCAAAATGTTGACATCAAATTAAAATGCAAAATGTTGAAATCAAATGAAAATGACATCAAATGAAAATACAAAATGTTGACATCAAATAAAAATGACATCAGATGAAAATGCAAAATGTTGACATCAAATGAAAATGCCAAATGTTGACATCAAATGAAAATGCAAAATGTTGACATCAAATGAAAATGCTAAAAGTTGACATCAAATAAAAATGGCTTCAAATGAAAATGACATCAAATGAAAATGACAGCAAATGAAAATGACAGCAAATGAATATGAGATCAAATGGAAATGACATCAAAATAAAAATGCAAAAAGTTGACATAAAATGAAAATGCTTTGAACATTGTAACTACAACCCTTGCCAGTGAGATTAAGAGATGGTGAAAATTATCTTCTCACTGTAATGCTCGTGCACTACGAGGAGCACAGAACCTCCTGTAGTGATATTCACTACTGTTATTCTAAAACAAAACAAAAAAGATAATCCTTGCAGTTTTCGGAATAAATTTAGGAATTGTCGAATTTCTTAAGACATCTATTTTTCCATGATAGATCTTATATCGGTTAAGTATTAATACTCGACTTGTGCATTTCTATTTCGATTTTTGTTACTAGTTATCAGATCATGTCGCAGTGCTGGAGCCCGATACCTGATGACCGACCCAACTTTCGGACGATTTTGGAGCGACTTGGCTACTGTCTGCAGGTAATCCATACGAACGTTTCATTGTAGCACATACAATCCTTGGCTTAGGAAAGGATTTTTTCGTACCCGCATTATTGGATGCGTTTTTTATTGGGCGTTTCTAGAAAAAATTACCGGGGAATAAATAGAATACGTCTAAAAATAATTGAAAGAAAATTTAAAAATGTTGCATGGTTCGTTGTGGACGCGATTTTGCGAGAAGGACTGAGGCAACGAAAAATTAGATTGAAGATAATGACAAAACACAAAGACGCAAACATTTTAAATAAAAATGTGATGAAAAACGATTTTATTTTTATATCGAATATTTTTAAATTTTTTTCTCCCTAATTTTTCATCTCGATTTTTTGTTTTTCACTTTTTCAATTTATTTCGGCAAACAAAAAGCAAATTGAAACTAGGAATTACAAATGGCAATATTACACCAGAATTCTCTCAATAAAAATAATTTAAATGTCAATTTTGTCTAGTCCCCAAGTCTCCTGCACATATAATTAAAAAAGTAAATATATGTATATATTAAATTATTTGGCATTTAACTATGTGTTGAACATCTTTCGAATCTCGCTGAAAAAAAAATTTTGACCTTTTTTTATTGCGCTTGCATGTGATATATGTTGGAGAAAAAAATAGTTACTGTTAAAAAAGCGATCGTTTCTTAAAAAAAAAAAAAAAAAATACATGTAAACCGTTCCAAAAACCTAACAGAAAAAAATATCCCAGTTTTGTTCCGGTTAGTTTTCACACAGTCTAACTTCATTTTTTTCAGAAAAATTTAGAACTTGGAATGTTAGCAACATTTTAGCTTTATTTTTTTCAGGAAAGTTTTAGGAACGATTTAGTTTCTTTTTTACGGAAAGGTCTCTTTTTTAACATTCAAAGAGTAACTAAACCGTTCCAAAGTAACTTGATTCGTTGCGGTTACTAACATCTAGTTTTTCGCTAGAAAAACGTTTAATCCATCACCGAACGAATTGACGTTATCCCTCAGTCCCTCTCGCAGCACCGCAGGTCCGGCATTTCTTTATTTCCTACTTCTTCTTTTCCGTTTTTTTTTTTTTATATATATAATTCGAACAAATATCCGATAATTCAAATTAAAACAAAAATTAGCCATCCTCGCCAACCTGAAAAAAAAATGAAAAAAAGCCGCCAATCGGTACGCCCCATCTATGTCCATCCTCCCTCTACCCACCCCCCACCACCTACCACCCCCTTCCGTTATATAAAAAGGGACGC
>JAUJYS010006262.1:0-10446 GCA_033995665.1 Melogona broelemanni | reverse complement strand
GCTCTGGACTCCCTAATGGAAGCTCAGGGGTGACACCAGTACCCCAGGCTCGTCGAATAAACGAAAGCCTGCGCCGGGAATCGAGCCCGGGACCGCCCGCACAGTCAAGTTTTTGACGTTTAGGTTTTGACATTTCCATGTTTGATTGTCACGTAAAAAATAACTTATTTTTGATTAGAAAATAGAAGGAGCACTACGAATAATAAAATGTCAATCTTTTATATCAATTTTTTTAAATATTTTGAAAACAAATATCAAAAACAACCCAACAAATTTACATAGTTTAAGACTTAACGGACGTAATACAATTTTTTTTTCTAACGTGGCCTTGCCTATTACCATTTGCACTTAAAATTTTGATTTAATATAAGCATAATAATGTAAATTTGTGGAACAATAGTAAAATTGTAACCTAGTCGGTATTGTAACCGGATGCGCTACGGTGATCTCGGGTTCGATTCCCGGTGCGGGTTCTCGTTTATTCGATCCCGCTGTACTGGTGAGAATGAGATATTGCCAAAACAATACGAGGGATACAATAACTAATAAAATAATCGTGGCTATATTGTCAGTGAGGATATATCTTTTAACTGTCGCTCAATTCAAAACAATTTTCCTGCTTGCCAAATTACACAGAAAAATGAAATGGAAATTGTCTGATTCGTGTATGATAATCTTTAAATGAACGTTGGGCTACTACATGTACATGTTAGAAATAAAACGGTTGTCAACGTTATCATCTTTCCTATTTAACTTCTTATCGCTTGTCTAATTTTATCTTCTATCCAGATCTGCCACGCCTACATACTACCAACTTGGCCACTACCAATTTCAAAACAATAACATCTTATCGGCTGACGATTTCAAGTTTAGCTGAACAAATGTTGCCAATGGAGGCAGGCAATAATCGCATGTATCAAAAGCTACCGTACATGGAATGGTTATATTACTCTTTTCCAAGGAATGTGACAAGGCATTAGCATCGACATAAACTGATGACATCAGATCAGTGTCCACATGAAAAATTTGGCAATTTTAGGTTTGCCTTAGGGTCAAGTTGTTCCAGTCAGTTCCCCAAAAATAGCAACACGGTCCCGCCCCAAAATTCGACAAGACTTGTGGCAAAGAGATAGGCCTAACCTTTCAAACCTGGTTAACCTTGCCGTTAACGAAGCCGTGAAACTGATAGAGCAATCACCTTGTCTGCCATTATTTATACCAGCTAGTTGGGCAAAAATAAAGATAGCAGATCGATAAGTCCCCCAGCATGTCTCTGCAATCTCCTGATTCGGAGCCAAAAATGACACAGGTAACCATCCCTAAATTCAGGTGAATACTCCGGTTCGTGTGCACACGGGTCGCGTTATGCAAGTGGGCAGATCTTCGCATATCCGAAAGCAGCAGATGGGAGCCAGAGGTTGGTCGGAAACCACCTCGATTCGGATCACGAAAACTCCGTGCGTACCCAGTATTAGGCCTAACGCCAATCGGCCAAGATAAGGAAGATCAAAGTGTTTCTCGACATGTATCTCAAACTTGTGACTATCTCATTCCATTGTTCGTGTGGAGGCAGATCTGGGTTCGATACGTCACAAGTTGATATGGTTGGGCAAGGGGGGCAGGCGCAAGTATGTTACCTTGAATTCATGGTCTCGCCTGCCGTCCATGTTGAATTTTTTTGATTAACCGGAAATTACGGTGAAACCGGAAACTAGGTTTGACTGACAGCGGCTCCCAGTGGACAGGAACCTCAAGCTTTTGAGAGGCGGCGAGTTTGATTATTTATTTCATTCCAGATCACTGTAGTGAATATACATGTACTACAGGAGATTATGTACCCCTCGTGTCGCTATGACAATATGTGAGGGGCACATTTTTAGCAGTACCACAGAATCGAATAAACGAGAGCATGCGCCGGGAATCGATCCCGGTACCGCCCGCAGCGCAGTCGGTCGCAATACCGACTGGGACAGACGGATCGTACAATTTTTTAACGAGTTGTACAAAACTTGTATTTGTTTATGCAGTAGTGCTGGTCATATTTAATTAACAAGATTCACACTACAATTTCGGCTAATTTGGTCTTAAATTCACCTCAATCAAAATAAGCAATACAAACACCTGAAATTTATAGGGGTCCATAAACCGATGTGAAAAAATTAATATGTTTCATTTTCATTTGTAGTTTTTTTTTTTTTTTAAAATCACCGTAGCGCCTAGTGCACTACAGGATTACTGCACCCTCGAATCTCTATAGAGATTATGTGAGGGGCAGGGAAGGGGAGGGAAGAGGGATGCAGCTGGAATAGCCTGACTGCAGGACCCAGTTCCCAGTTTCCCTAATGCTAAAATAAATATATGTTTTATTTTTCGTAAATTGCATTTCTTTCCCTAAATGTAATCGATAATGAAAGTGCAAAATGTGTATTTACAGATTTTTTATGACTGTCTCAGGTTTATTTAATCTTTAATAAACCACAGTGGATTTTAGCTGAGATGAACATTTTACCGTGTAAAGTTTACGTCAATCAAATTGTTGTTTGCAAATTATTTTAGAGTAAATAATAATGATAACCTAATAGTTTCCATTGGCATCATGGTTTGAAAGAGCACTTAATCGCAAATGTTTTCAAGATTTTAATTTGATAACACATGTGAATGATTAATATTTTGAAGGCATATTTCGCTTAGCAATGTGCCATGGAATGTAACTTTATTCTACACAAATAATACAATTAAATTAATTACAAGTTTGAACATGGTGAAATCGTTCAAAAACCACAATGTCATTTGCTATACAATAAAAATGTCAACTAATACTGGATCGCAAGCTCTGAGAAACATTTAGATATTTATAGAAGGAATAAAATATTTTAAGACAAGACAAAAAAATAATCGTGTGATATAATCTCAACTTGACAGATTCCAAAAAAAAACAAAAAAACAAAGCAATTCAACAAAAGTGAAACTGGAAAACAACTATGTGCTGCGGAACATGAATACTTAAGTGGAAAAGGCGAAAAATTCCCACTTGGCATTTTTATAACAATTGATGAATTCTGTATCCATTCATCTCATAATTGTTGCGAACCACAAAGAGACTCAAGTGAAATTTTATAAACACGAGAAAAATCGCAATACCAGGGTCTCAAATGTGGGGGCGCACAACCATATATTCACAATGACATACGTTATTTCGCAAAGAAAAATACGGCATCAAAAATCTCAAAATCATTAAAAAAGTGTGAAATGTTTTATGTGGAGTTGTTCAGTAACATTTAAATCTGCCAACATGAGTGCAAATGTATTTTACGACATTAAAGTGACTGTCCATAACAACCCTGTAATATTAATAAAGCATTTAAATTGTATTCTTGAAAATAAGTGAAACTAAAATGTTAGCTTTGATAACATGATCTAGGTTCGCAACAAATAAAGTTCTTGCCTATTAGTCTCAATAAGCCCAAGTATTGATTAAGGATTGCTGTTATAATTATCTGTACATTTCACAAATAATTGTTTAAAAATATAATAAATAAAACTTGGGAAACGACAGTAGCAGCTCGTTTTTAACTATCAATCGCAAAAACAAATATCGTTTACACGGACTTGCTTCCTGAGAAACTTACTTCAAAATACAGTGAATAAATTCTGCTATTAGCCAATGTTTAGACAATAAATAACGTTTCGATTTAAAAATAAAAAAGAGTAGGTAAGAACATTAAAAATTCAATCTGCTAGCATGCAAAAATCAATTATTTTAATTCTGACAAACGAAACAAAAACAAATACGAAAAAACAAAGCCAAGGTGCGTACAGGATTCCGTAAAAGCTAACATAGCTCACATAAACAAAGGAATCTAAGAACATGTGCATCGTACTGTTTTACTGTGCTAGAGTACAGAATAATAGCTAATAAATTTTCGGGCTCACAATCTGTCAAATATATATATATTAATACGTCTTATCGTCGATAGAACATTTAATAAGCTAACATGTAGTTAGTAACTAGTAAGTTACACGATATAAGCAAATTCAAATCTGTTAGCTACCGCGCTTTAAAACTGACAACTATCTGTTGAAAGCTTTGGCATTACTGTACAGGACAAAACGGCGGCGATGAACAAATCAAAAATTGTTTGTCTAATTACATTTTATAGTTGTTACAAATTTATAAAACACATCATTTGCGGGGGGGGGGGGCAAACGTAAGTCCCACGTAGCAGCGAATTTGGAAATCTTGATTAGACAAACGACAAACTTAATTAAGAAAAAAATAAAAAATTGACGCAAATAACAAAAACAACAGATCAGTTTTCGACACTGAGTCATAGCAATTTTGGCGTGTTCAAAGGCTTTTCCAAATAATTCGAATATGGCATTAAAAAAAATGAACACGGAAGACCTTACAAGCCGAAAAAAAAAACACAACAAAAACACACTCGTGAATATCTGGTAGGCAAAAACCGCTAAAAGAAAAAGTTAACAAAGCGTCCCAAGCCAATTGTTCTATTCATAGTTCAACTGCATTAGAAATGCTTACTGGTTTTAAATTTAATCGGCGAGCTTCTACGCTCCTAAAAAAATGCAGGGCATATACTATAAATTTATAGACATAGATCGTCGTGTTATAATTAATATATATATTATTTTTAAATCGGATTAATGGTGCAAGCTGCCATAATTTGATTCTAAAACGTGTGTATGTGACTTTGCAATTAGCACCCTGGACACCTAGGCGTTTCGTGAATGAGAGAAAATTTCAGCGTTGTGTCCAGCAAC
This sequence comes from Melogona broelemanni, assembly GCA_033995665.1. Taxonomy (NCBI): domain Eukaryota; kingdom Metazoa; phylum Arthropoda; class Diplopoda; order Chordeumatida; family Chordeumatidae; genus Melogona; species Melogona broelemanni. Next base: position 5,664 of record JAUJYS010006262.1, on the reverse strand, counting down.
GATAGACCAAGAAAGGGACAGTAAGGCCAATTGGGGGAACCCTCAACATCGGTACGAAAAATGGTTTGTAGCCGCACGCGTTTATAAATCACCGTGAGTAGTTAACGTGATTTAGAGACACTGCAACCCCGATAGACTCGTGGTTATTTTTCTGGGGAAACACGCCATTATCCCCGTCATTATACGTAGCTAGAAAAGTTGACACCAGATGGCGCTCACTACTTCAGTAGCAGCGAGTTTTCAATGCTGTGCTGGCAACACCTTTATTCTCAATTTGAAGTTGCATGTGCCAGTGAAATGATTGTAATACAAATATAGACAAATATTTTTGTTTTGTTACTTCACACAACCTTGACTTGTGAAAATTCAAATTTTTTCATTTCTGAATGATGAAAAAGTGGCCGCTACTTAAAATAGTTAAATTTTTGAATTTGCACAAGCCAAGTGGCCGCCACTGAAAATAGTTGCTTGTTTTGTTTTTGCATCATTCAGAAATCTTAAATTTTTTAATTTGCACAAGCCTAGGTTGTGTGAAGTAACGAAACAAAAGTATTTCTTAGTTAATTATTATTATTATTTTATTGACACATGCGATTTGAAATTGAGAGCAAAAAGCGTAAATGCACAGAGTTGAAAACACGATGCTACTGAAGTTAAGAGCGCCATCTGGTGCCAATATTCTCAGATTGTTTTCCCCTCAAAACAATAAGCACGAATCTATTTCCTAAACGAGACCGATCGACCACCACGACCAATCAAAGAAATGAAAGAGGAATCGCATTTCGACATTTTTACACCTCCGTTTCCGAAGGCAGATCCTCATCCGACCAACTCAGATCAATATTGGTCGAATCGGTGGGCAGAATCGCCTGGCTCGACTCGGGCGTATCCGGCTTGGACAAACCGGCCGGAGGACTGTCCGGTTCGCCCCTGGTGGCGCACGACTCCACCGAACCGCGAAACGAGGACCCAGAAGCTCCACCCCCGCAACAACTACTGCCACAACTTGACAACTGATCCTGCAGGGCCTTCTTCAAGAGAGCATGAGCTGGATCACAGAGGGAGGCAGGCTGCTCGCGGGAAGAGCAGGATGAAGATGTTGATCGGCCTTCCAGCACCATCATGGCCTCTCCGGCAGCCACCCTAGGCGAATGAAGACCAGCGAACAGCGAGTTCTCCAGCATCTGCAGAGCCTTGTTAGTCGGCTGCTGCCCCGATCCTAACTGATCCGGATCCTCGCAGTCGGGTGAATGACCAAGTGGTGGTGAGGTACGTGGTGACGAGTCGGTGCTGCTGGTCATGGGAGAGTCGCTGCCGTCGGAAGTAGCGGGCGTCTCGGTGAGATGCGGGGCGGGTGAGCTACCTCGTGAACTGTCCGGGGAATGTCTGCTCTTGCGGTAGACGATGACCAAGGTGGTGGTGGTCTTCTTGGGACTGGAGCCCGGACTGCCATCGCAGCCGCTCTCAGCCAGAGAGTGGAGCACGGTGGTCTCGAACGGCACGGAGGGATCAGCCGTGCTCTCGGTGGTGGTAGTGTTGAGGAGATCGTCGGCTGAGGTGGAGTTGCCGCTGGTGGCCTCTTCGGTTAGATCCTGCAGATCGCTGGGAGAGGTGATGACCACCTCGTTGACTTCATCGTGTGGCCTGGAATCTCCATTGAGAACTCGAATCTCATCGGGAATATCGCCGAGACAGTCATCCTCAGACTGGCATTCGTGAATGTCACCGTTGGAGCTCTGGGTAGCCGAGTTGACCATACAATCGTCGTGCTGGCCGTTCGCTCTGCTGTGGGATTCGGTGAGCTCGTAGCACAACTCTTCAACCATCTCGTTTTCTTCCTCCTCCTCCTCCTCATCATCATCATCTGCTTCGTCACAACCGGGATCGTCGGGACTCTCCAGGGTAAATCGATCAGGCGAAGGACTATCCGGCGTGAACGGCCTGCACTGGAGACTCTTCCAGATGGCCTCGAACGCTTCACTGGCCGTTTCGCCACCATCCCCGCCACCACCACCACCACCATTAGGCAAGGCCGACTCATCTAGCTTCTGTTCAACGCCGTTGGTCATACCGCTGGTCTCACCGTCGACTTCGGCGATGAGCGACGAAGACATGGAGGGCGGTGCGGATTTGGTGAAATTGGTGGAGAGCGCCACGCCACCTACAGGCGGGACCTTAACCCGTCGGCGGGACTTGTTCCGGAGTACCACGCCAGAGGTAGGCGAAGCCCAATCCGTGCTCGATTCGTCGTCGTCCGAGACGGAGAGCATAGGGGGAGGGAGGCTTCCGCGTGGTAGGTAGGAGGTGGGCGCAGCCTTGCGGGCGGTGGAATGGTGATTGGGTACCGATAGAGGTCGACCAAGGTGATGGTGGTGGCCAGCCGGGGTGTTGGTGCCGAAGGGAGTGGAGCGGGTGGGCCTCAGGCCGGAGTGGTTGCTGCCGGAGACGACGGGCGAGTTGGAACGAGAGGAGAAGCTGGATTGGCTGTTGGTGGTGGTGGTTTTGATGGGGGAGAGGGCGGTGGAGCGTTGTGAGCTGCAGGCGCTGTCGGTGGAGAGATTGAGGACGCCCTCGTGGTCCCAGAAGTAAGAGGATTGAGCGCTCTTGCTCATGTTGCCTTCGCCCGTGGAACCTGCGGGAATGAATTAAAGAGGCAAAAATAATTGTTATTTTTGTTTGAAGGGCATTATAGTCGCAAATGTCAAATGTATATTACAAAAAATAAATTAAACAATAATGTTAATCATTTTTTCTCAATTAAAACAATAATATTGAGATGGGCTGGTAGTGTTACCGAGCAAAAACGACGATGAGTTGTAACTGAAACGATTCACGTTACTTACCAACAAGAGGAAGACGTTACAGTTACCCTTACTTAATAAATGAAAGAATATTAATTGATATTGGTCAAAAATTTAACAAATCACGAAAGAATATAACACCATCGTCATAACTTTTGAAAAATTTATTGAACGGTCAAACAAACAGTTTAATCCGTTACAACTTATGACCAATATCAATTACTTTCACAAATACCAATTACTTTCATAAATACCAATTACGTTTAACTTGTTTACGAAGTCTAGCCAACTCGCAATAGTTTTACCAGGTATAGTAGGATCGTTAGACTATTAGTTTCAAATTCACGATGACGGCACATAAATATTTTGGCATTTCAAATTTTACTTTTAAATTTTAATAAATAATTGCAGAATAAATGACACGTGGACAAAGCGAATGTCTCCTACCGTCAACGGTGAAGCTGGCCGGGAATTCTCTGCTCTGTCGGAGTCGCCACTGAAGACCTTCGTTCTCCATGGAAACTCGCTTCACCAATTTGGCCCCTTTCTCGAAACCCTCCTTCAGTTTCAGATTCTCGTTCTTCAGCTCCCTGTTCCGAAAAAAATAGTTGTGGTTGGAGTTAATAAGTGCCATCTACATGCAGTCTTGTTCAACATTGTTTAATAGCTCTGGTTTATAGCCTCTCATCTCTACGTATCACAGTTGCAGTGTGTCAAATAATTCGAATAGGAAATAAAAAAACGAACCGTTCATTTTGCACTTTCATAGCCACCATGGCCTGAAGATCTTCGTTCTTGGCTTGCAATTTCTTGATCTTGGCTTTGGCAGTGGACAGTTCATCGGTCACCTTCTCCATCAAAGCTTTCACACTCCAAGACTCCTTCAGATCCGATTGCTGCATCTCCAGCACGGACTTGAGGCTGGAAACTTCCTTTTCCAGTTTCTCACAATAGGAGTGCGCAGCCTGGAAATAAATACAATACAGTTGTAATCCGAAACGCTGGAACCTTAATGATCTCCTAGACCAGTGTTGGGTTTGTTCCTTTTCAAAATTAACCAGTTCCCGTTCCCCTTCCTCCCATGAAAAAAGGAACCAGTTCCCGTTCCCTGTTCCTCCAATGAAAAAAGGAACCAGTTACAGTTCCTCAAAAATTAAAAAAGGAACTGGGAGGTCCTAAGTTCTTTTTCAAAAGGAACCTGGAACTTTTCTGTTTCTTCGATTAAAAAATATTAAAAAACAACATTTGCGTTAACTAATCTACAGGAGAAATGTAAATTTGCGGACACAGACCAAAAGCTTTGAACAGATCAAAATGTTTAGCAATTTATGTTTGATGCTGCAAAATTGTTCCGCTGTTGCAAACACTTTCACACTTTGGAAAACTTCACTCGCAGAAAATTAAAGGTTATGGCAAAATGAACCCCTTTACACAGAAAAAAAAACCACCTTTCCAGTTCCTCAAAAAAGGAACCAGTACCTGTTCCAGTTCCTCAAAAAAGGATCCAGTTCCTGTTCCAGTTCCAAAAAAAAGAACCAGTTCCTGTTCCAGTACCTCAAAAAAGAAACCAGTTCCTCTTCCAGTTCCTCAAAAATTGAAAGGAACCTAGGCGTTCGTAAGTTCCTTCAAAAAGGAACCAGTTCCTAGGAACGGCACTTTTCCGTTCCGTTCCTACCCAACACTAGTTCTAGACAGTGTGTCCAAGTAACTGTAACCAGTTAAGGTAAGCACATGCATGTTTACCTGCAGTTTGGAGTCGCCGTCGTTCATGAGTATGTCGTGAATGGAAATGTTTTTCTTGGTCAACTCGCCGCATTCGTTGGTCAGTTCTTCGATCCTCGATTCGAGGTTCTTCTCAGCGAGAGCACGTTCGGCGTTGGCAGTGGCGACACTATCTTCATACGTCTGTCGGAGAACTGGGGAAAAAATACGTCATTAGAAACAAATGCATACTTGTGCATTTGTATAGGTTAATTATAGGTTCGTTGCAGCCAAAGGTTAATACGAAAATTTTTTTTTTTTAATTTCCCCGGACCGAAATCAAAATTTTTCTTTGACTATCTAGAAATTAAATCACAGTCACCAGACATTTTGCCTGAAGAAAATGAGCAGAATTTCCAATTTGCTTATTTTTAAGGAATTCCAGAGTTCAAATCATGTTCATGAGTGCAATTTTTTGCTTAAATGACCAAATTCACCCCACAATACTTCATAAAAAGTACCGGTACGCTTTCTTCAATAATTTTTTTTTTAAATCATCGTAGTGCCTAGTGCACTACAGGATTACTGAACCCTCGTGTCTCTATGGAGATGTGCAAGGGGCAGGGATAATAATTCATTTGGCACCATTAAAAATCAGCAGAAAGCAATTAATAAAAATAATCGGCGGGTTTTATTTTTGCGTGTTCTTAAAAAATGCGAATATTTCAAAACTTAGATTTTAAAACCGAGCGCGAATTGAAAAAAAAAATAATAACTGTAAGGAACAACTCGATTTTCTTCAAATTGACGAGACTCAAAACATTGGAAGCTCAGAAAAAAAGAGAATAGAAGCGCTCTAACCTGTAATTTCATTGGCGTGTTCCATCCTGAATGTTTCCATTTCATCGGCCTGATTCCGACGTAAAGCGGATTCCAATTCCTCGTGGCGTGTCGTTAACGATGTCATCTGAACAGTACAAACAACATTTTTTCATTTTTTCAACAACGAATTTCCATGGATTGTTGTTGTTAAGTCCTTCGTGTCGTCTCCAGACCCCGACCCTCGATCCCCCGACACCTGGTGACTTGACAGAAGCCCCCTGACTTCTTGGCAGAATACAGAGGTGGTTTGCCATTGCCTTCCCCCGCGCACTACCACGAG
>JAUJYS010006261.1:0-10447 GCA_033995665.1 Melogona broelemanni | reverse complement strand
TGACTCGTTCTTCTCTTCACTTCCCCGTAACGCATATTATGTGTATGGCCACTTGATGAGATGTACAGAAAACCTTTCATGACAAGGTTAGGCAGGACAAAGGTAGGGAACTCGATTTTATTTATATAGATTATTATTTATTTATTAATTATTTATTTATTTATTTATTTATTAGAGGTTATTTTTTATTTTAAAAACCAAAGTCGGATAAAAAACTTTGTGAAGTTTTGAGTCCTACTCTATATAAGCGGCTTACTAAGATTTTAGCATAATTATTATTTTATTCGAGTTAAAATCTTAAAAGAATTTGGATAAGCCGATGCGGAAGAAGGTTAACGTTAGTTATCTCGGCGTCAGTGACCTAATCGCCGTATTCGTTCGCGACGGAACTTTTAACATGCGGCAAAACGTGTTTCTCATCCGCTGCATAGAAAAGGCTAAAAAAATATTGAATTTCTTTTACCCAGTCATTTCATGTTACTTCAAAACATTATACCACTTTCAGTAGTATCATTTATAATGCATGAATTTAGTTTGATTCTACCAACCATTGGTGCAACAAAATCAATCAATAATTAATGCAAGTTTTAAAGATGAGGTAGTCTTCGATCAGAGAAAACAAGAAACGGCGACTTCTTGGATAATAGCTGTTTTTAATTATCGTCGAACATATATCACATCTCGCTAATTGTTTCATAGTTCGATGATAATTCGACGAAATTCGACACAATTTCGACGATAATTCGTTCGACGATAATTAAAAACAATTATTATCCAAGAAGTTGCCGTTTCCGGTCTTCTCTGGTCGAAGACTACCTCATCTTTATAACTGTTAATCTCCAACGGCTCCTACGTTTCTCATTCATAATAATTAATGCAAGACCGATTCATTTCGATACGAATCGACTCGTCGTAGCCCAGCTGCCTATTGTGATCCTGGGTTCGATTCCCGGTGCGGTCTATCGTTTATTTGATTCCGGGGGCACTGGTGATCCCTTAAATCAAAGCAACACGATGGGCATCTAATTTCCTGTAGTGATACAGAGTGTATTTACCTGTACAGGAGGAATAACTATTGTCTCGTCTCGATTTTTCGAGACTATTGACCGAGACATCTCGTCTCGTCGCGACTGAGATCCCCAACCACTCTGGATCTCCGGAGGACATATATGTATTTGTTATAGATAGATAACCGCATTTTTTTTTTTTTTTTTTTTGCTTCTCGCGGCTTCGATCACACACACGCCAAGAGGAGAGAGTGAGAGAGAAAGAGCGACGCGTTGTTGTCCTGTCATTCGGTTATCGATTTCGCATTTTCGAACCGTCTGGCGCGCACGCACTCTCTCGCCTCCTCTCGGCGAACGTCGTCGCGGAAGAGTTCATCTTGCCAGAGACCCGTTAACATCTGTAGGGATGAGACTGGCACATGCGCGGGGGGAAGGAAGGGAGTTCAAGGTGATAGGAAAGCGATTTGGTGGACCGAAAGGGTGGAAGGAGGGAGGAGGGAAGAGCTAGCTGACGCGCACGCGCGACGCCGCCCGTCCGCAGATCGAAATTCGAATTGACAACCAAAGAGAGATTGGCCCGGAGAGCACAAAAAATAGTTTTTTTTTTCGAAAATGGCGCCACTGCATTCCAATTTCCTGCCCGCCTTTTGGATCTAGTTTCTCACTGCCACCGTTAGTTGCGCGTCGAACGCTTAAGGGCCGGTCATACGAAGCTGCTTTTGAAGCCGCTATTGCAGAAGCGGCTACTATTAGCTTCGTGTTGTAGGTTATACGAGATTTACATTAGAGCATTTCATCGGAAAATCCTTGCTTGGCTAGCAACTTTTACGAACGTTTCATGTGTGAGCGGGTGATCAGAGTTGGCAGACACTTTGTCGTCAAGCTGTTTTTAATTCTTTTTGCCTCGCGATTGCTGACGCCACAGATTCCGTGCAAAAGCTCTAATGTAAAACCCATATTTAGAAAAAACGACGTTGGTGTATAAAATACACGCGGAGACAGATGTAGAATTAATTGAGAAAAACTGATTAAACGTAAATGAAATCAGCTTTTTTAATCAGTTTTTCTCCATATTTAGAAGCCGCTTCTGATGCAAGCAGCGGATACCAACTCTAGCAGCTGCTCTAATTGAACATGTTCAATTCTAGCAGCCAGAAGCCGGATTGTTTAAAGTGGTCATGTGACTTATTCGTCTGCAGCTCAGTGGACACATCACCTAGGAGTGTAGATTGCGCAGACCCAAACTGCGACTAGGACAACTAGAGAAAACATACGACAAATCTATTCTACTGGTGGCGAGTTCAGTAACTGTGTGTGACAAGCTTGTAGCTGCTGCTTGTTGTGGCGTTTGACGTGCTGCTGCTAGAAGCGGCTACCAAAGCAGCGTCGTGTGACCGGGCCTTTAGCCTCACTCACTGGCGCTACGACGCCACCTATGGGTCGTTGATATATTTTTTATTACACTGAGAGAGGGGAAGGCAACTTGCACGAGCCAGCGGTTTTTTCCTGGACGATAAGAATAGGGTGTTCCGGTGCTGGAATTTGTCATCCGGAAGCGATGCGCCTTGGTCCTTTTCAAAAATAAGAGAGCCACCGAAGTAACCACATCGGATTGGCCCCCCCCGCAAACTCTCGACACTCGTCTCATAAATAAGTTATGTAGTTTCGCGGCCAATTTTTTTTCTTTTTCTCCGCGGCATCAAATTCTGTAAGACACCGGGCGAGAGCCACCTCGATCGGCTCAGCATATATCGATTATGGAGATGTTTGACGAACCTGACGTTTCTTGATGGCTAACGCGTGACATCGCGGACATAACGTTTGGAACGAGTTTGCGATCCAAAGAGTGTGTTGGGCCGAAGGAACTTTTGTGTAGTACGCAACAAACAAGCGAGCAAACAAGTACTCTGAAGCGTGTCAAAAACACTAGAGCGATAGAAAAAAAAATCGAAGAATTATAGAACGCTTAAATGCGATAGACAACTTTTTTTTACGAGATATTATTTTGGAAAGAGAAAATAGCGCGTTCATTCTTTGGCGGCCGATATCGAAACGGGGGCGCTACTGTACTCGTACTATATATTCGTCCACAAAATAATTCACGATTGTCGCTAAGCGTCCGTTTGGCCGAGCGCCAATATGCACCGGTGTAATGTGCACGCTAAGGTAGCATATGCAAGGAATACGTGCGGGACGCCTCTTTGGCATTGCTGCGTTCGTCGCAAAATTTTTGGGTGCCGTGGATCTGGTAGGCAAGACGATCGTAGAGGCGGGGAAACAGTGGATCGCCCAAAAGCGATTTGGACCGATTTTATGGTCGGAAAGTAACGTTGTTAGCAAAAAGAGAATCAAATGTGAGGGATGTGCTTAGGCGAAGGGGAGGGGAAACGTAGGACGATTCCTTTCAGCCATTACAAGAGCGATTATCTCGCCATCAAAATATTTTTAGACGGTAGAACGAGGGAAATGAGACAAATTTTGCAACGGATTCGTAAAAATTAATTGGATATGACGATAAAATTTGTTTGAATATAACAACGTGTAACTGTATAACTGTGTAACACGCCGTGTACCAGTAAATTCATTAAAACAATGTGATACATTTAAAAGATGATTCACAATGGACAACAACTTAAATTATTTAAATAAGTCGTGCTCAAACTTAAGCAGACATGTTTTTATCGTATTATTTTCATTTTTACAGTTTTTAATTTGCAATGTTTTTGAAAAAAACATGTTAGTTAATATTCTTATTAATCATTTTTGTTATCGTGCCATTCTTATTGTATAGAAGTTTTTAACAGACTGTCAAAAGCTTCTATAAAATAACTGCTGTCAAATAACTTCAACAGCTCTTACAAATGGTATCAATGGTATAATAAATGATAAAATATAGAAATACCAAGATTTCCTGTCCCCGGGACTCATGGAGATATTCGTGCAACATGGAACGCGAGGTTTATTTTTCAAAAAAACAGTCAGCGAGCCAGACATCCTGGAGCCTGTCGAAATCCAGACAGTTCTTCCAGCTTTGCGCGTGCGTGTAGGCTCGAGACACGCAAACCCTACACTCGGATTTCCGACTGAAACGGAGGTTGACAGACTGAAAAATAACCCTCTACCGATCCACCAAGTATCCGTTTGTGAACGCAGGAGACACGCAGGAGAGAGCTGGCAATCGGATACAAAGCGTAGTTTCTGAAACAACAAAATGGCCTTAAACAAGCTGGCCGCTGCCTCCGCCGCTGTTTGGAAATTGTTGCCTTCTGAAACAAATTAATTATATGCATTTATCAGCCAAAAAAGAACATCTTTTTTAGAATTTTTCTATGCTCAACGTGAATATTTTGTTTTTATTGGCAGATTTCGACACAATGTTGAGTCAAACTTGAGCTTCCCGTGCTGTTCAATTGATGTTACATTGCTTTAAATAGTTAAACGACGATCTACTTAAAAAATTATGTTGTGTCCTCCATTTTAATTTTAAGTGATGGATTAAGTTGCTCAGTTATATTTGGAATTTCAAATATACTGCAAACTTGTAAGAATTTCAAGAATTAGTCTTAAAAAATATAATGATCGTTTCATTAAGTTAAAAAAATTTTTAAATTTATTTAGAAGCTGCATTGTGTATTTAATCTGCCTGGATTGAAGCCATTTAATTTCTCGCCAATAGTTTAATAAATCCCGAGAAGACGTGCCTACACCCTAGAATTCAGAGTTAGCCCGCCCTTCTACGACACGGGCTTTGTTTCTATTTAAGCTGACAGTCAACATATCACGGGCTTTGATCAAATTTTCCCTCCCAAAAAAATACATTTTCCACGGCATTCACCTGCACGAGGTCTATCGTCCTTTGTTCCAATGTTTTAAGGTTTGAGCTGACGGATTGCGCTTTTTCCCCCAGACCTTATAGAAATAAGATTGCTCGCGCTACAGATTCCGAAATATCCAATTTGCCCGGGGCTAAAATGGGATTTTGAAATATCCTATTTTTGGCACGTCATTTTTGTCACGAGTATGTATCCTTGGGCTTTATTCATGGTTAAAATAACAATGGCATTACGTTATGCACGAAATTTGTTATTATATTTTAAGTGGAATTTGTGTTTATTTAGTTATTACAATCTAGCGGATCAATAATCTTAATTACATTAAAAATATAAAACATTTACCTTCATAGTTCATATATAATTGTTCAGCAAAATAATTTTATGTAGCACAAACTGCGCCGAGTGTAAACATTGAAATGTTTTTTTGTTTTTTTTTAAATCGAAGTTCCATAACACAGGGCAGGACTTTGTTCTTACTAAATTTCTTGTTTTGTTTTGTTTTATTAAATTACTTAAGGTTTCTTGGATATGTATTGTCTGAAATAATATCAGCATCTTTTGAATTTTATGAAGAAAACTAATCAAATAGATCAATTATGCCTGTAGTCTATTGTTCCATACGAAAAGTATGGCTAATGGTAATGGCTAGAAAAACGCACGTATGAACTGGCAACAAACTTCGCTTTAACTTGTTCTTGCATGGTTTTAGTTCGTGTAGCTCATGTAGCGCTCTTCGAAGCGTCAGATTGTGTTACTCTTGTTGAACACTATGTGGTTGAGGCGGCACCCGAGAGAGACAAGAGTCGACGCCAGGTGCGCGCCAGTCGTCTCCTCTCCAGTGTTGGACAAGTACTGTCGAACGTGTACGGCGTTAATAAGTGTAACAGATTTCCAACCACACAATTTTCTGAGAGGCATTTTCGAACGCGCGGTTTCCCAAGAATTTTGTGAACAGATTTTCCTCTTCACGTTTTTGCATCTGGTTTGTTCAATTTGGCAGGCTTCCTCCCCAGCAGAACATTTTCTTTCCTTCGCTTTACAGCAAAAGTTCCCCCTAATATTTTCGCAGCGTTGGTATGCTTCCCCGCAGCACATTTTCTTTCCATCGCTTTGCCGCAAAAGCTCCCCCTGATATACCGTCGTGTTTCCCTGCATTGCATATGCTTCTCTAACTTGCATCCACACCCATTATCTGTGGTACATGCAGTTTTGAAATCAACAATCGAAAGTTTGTGATAACCTGCTCTGGTGAAAATGTCGAATTACGTTGATTTTGATATTTTTTATCTGCGATTCAGTCTTTCAATTACACAATGTTTATACACCGTGAGTCATAATTTCGGGATACATTTTGCCGTAGCTCAATACTCAGCTAAAAATGGTCGGATTGTTATGAAATTTGAAATTTGTTATGAAAACTGAAATAGCTCATGATTTACTCTATATCTGTGCCAAACTTAATTACAATCCGACCATTTTTAGCTGAGTACTCAGCTATGGAAAAATGTAACCCGAAATTATGACTCACGGTGTTTGTGCGTATCTGATTGAGTAGCGAAATCAAACTCAAACATTTGCAATGATGAATCTTTTAATTACACATACGTGTATAATTTCTTAATTGAAAAAAAAAATATTAATAACCTACGAGCTACCTTTGAGGAATTAGCGTTGAATGACAGCATGACCCAACCTTCGATAATTGGTCTATTTAAATAAATAGGGCCGAACGACAACATTTTGATACCGTAATTGTTATAGGCATAGTTATTAGGACTCTCTTGATAACTTTTCAGCAGGCAACCAGCTGATTCGGTACAGTTAAACGGACCGATGGCCGGAGAACTATCGATAACTTTTGGGTACTCGGCAATTAATTGCTTTTAGTGGCGCAAGGTTGTTAGATCTGAGAACCTTTAAGAGACGAACGGTGATAGAAGTGTCAAAGCGCCTCTAGAGGCAAAATTTACCACTCGTACCACGAGGTGAGCACCACCCAACGTTAAACCGCATCGCCCATTGATGCCTGCCATTCTGACATTTTTAGTGCATCATTTGGTGAAAGTACGACTCTATTTGTTTCAAACATTTGAATGCAGAAGCGCTATCTGTCGACGAAATGTATTGGCCTATATACCTACCCCACCCGCGTTCGTCGTTCCATGCGACGTCTGCTAACTAGCTCAAGCGTGAATGATGCCAGCAGCGCTTGCTAATATTGATCGTTTCACGGAACAATATAGGCAAACGTTTTTTTTGTCGACAAGGAATCACATTTTCTCAGTGTTACGCCAACTGGGAAAAAGTAGTATGGCTGATGGCTGTTTCTGAGAAAATCTGCCTTCGTAGTACAGCTTGAGAAGTACGATTACTAATTTAAGACTGCAGTGATTAGTGTAAGTCATATGGACGTACTTGTACACGTAACTAAATATATGCACAATAAAATGTGTACCGATTGCATTTTGGAAAAATTACATTGTATGAAAAAAAAAAAAAAAATATCCGAAATAAAATGTTGGTTGATATTTTTTTGTGATTTATGTCAGACAAAATTAAATAGCAAAGTTAAATTAATTAAATTGTGTTCAATTTCTTTCGGGGACATCTTCTGGGGAATTATCTTGAAATCTAACACCAAAAATAATTTTAATTTGAAACTCACAAGAAATTAGATTATTTGAACTAATTATTTTGTTTCTAGAGCAGATTATGAATAATATTTTTGCTCCCGCCTGTAAATCGAAGTTCGTTAGTTTATATGTTTGGGGCCGACTCCTTTGCGATGAATCGATTCGAATTCAGGTCACAAAGTCAAAGAAATTCGCGTGTAGACCAATGAATAGATATACGTCAGTCCCGATTCTGCGAAAGAATATTGATAAATGAAAACTCAAATTTGGCTGTCGATCCTGCCACCTCCAATAAACCCTCCATATGTTTCGAAATAAATTATTTAGTTTAAAAAGTGCCTTCGAAAACCATATTTCCATTTTCCGGCTCAGTTATTCAAAATGGACACGTTGTTCCGAGAGCGCAGCGTCTGTTTATTTATTTCGCGCTCAGCAAGACTCCGGCTCCCTCTCTCTCATCGACCGGGCGAGTGAAACGTGTTTACGGTAAAGGTGCTCACGTAGTCGAAACGCACTCACACACCCACATTAGGCCAGGAAGAAAACTTGTGTATCGAACGAGGGAAACTGAATTCTGTTTCCGGCCTCGCCCACAAGAGGGCGCTGACAATACGAGCTAGCGCAACGGATCCTCGCTCCACGCGAGCGGGCTCTCTCTCCCGCTCCATCGCAACCTGTCTCTTGTTCCCGAACCGGCTTTTCTCCTATACGGGAAAACTCGCCGGCGCAGGTTGCTGTTTCTCTCGCGATCTAATAATTCGCGTCGCGCCACGCTCTCTCTCTCTTTCTCTTCTCAAGTTTGCTGGAGCCGCGCTGGTTCGCACACGCACACACCCGTGGGGCGATATGTATCGTTCCGTGTACTCGCCACGGCCGGGACTTTAGTGTGTCGTCCCTCGAGAAACAAGAGTCAGAATATTCCCGTGTTCCGGTTCGGTAAAGAGAGTTGTGGGGATCCGTCCGGCCGATTAAAAATGTGGTACGCGCGACGACGAAAAACTCCGGGTCGACTCTAGTCTACTACGTAAGTGGATATTTGACGCGGGAGAGGAGGAGGGCTGTTCGGGTATGACGCACGGTGGCGGATACCTCCGCGCACCTTTCTGTTCGAGCGGGTTCCGACGGTTCCGGCGGTAGTAGCTATTTCTGGCGTCGGCTACCTTGATCGGAGGAAAAACGCGTGGTGGCGGTGGTGGTGGCGGAGGTAACTAGCGCCGATAGTATAAGCTATATACGACACGTAGCAATAAAAAGAAAGGCGACCTTTTTCTTTTTTTTTTTCGTCGTCGCTTCTTCTTTCGCTGACGCGCGAGTCTTGTGATTTGTGTTTGTGTCTTCGCCCGTCCTCTCGATGTCGATACGTAATTTGCGGCTAATCTACGGGTAGGTATCGAACACCAGCCAATATTGATCGTGTGTCTGTGCTAACCTTCCCAACCCAGTCCCACCCCTTCCGATCCCTTGGCTCTTCTGCGGGTTCCTCTGTAAATGGTCGGCGAAAACCAATATCTCTTTCGTTTAAATCTGTTATTTAGAAATAAATTGTCATTCCAAAAACATTTTCGCTTAAATATGGTCTTATGGGTCAATGAGTTTGTAAGTTCGAGACCGTCACATGGGTCGTATTGGTCTCTCATTGGTCGTATATCCCAATGATGGGTGGGACAGGGGGATTCCTGACGCAGACGCTGGAAGTCCCCAATCAATTTTAAAATACAACTCAGTAATCTATTTTGTTCAACTTTATCAATTATTAAATTTCGAACAATCTGCGTCATTGCTACCAGACCGGATTTATCAAATTCCTATACTAACTTTCTGTTTCAACGTCGCGGACCTGATTGTGCAGGCGTTCAATGCTTATAACTTTGGTCGATTTCTCGATATGCCATTCATAAACGCTTTTGTTGTGAGGCCACCGTCGCGTTGGTGATTTCTTTTATCGCCCTCGGCCAGACCAAAATATACAGTCGAGATCGATAGGTCCACGAACCTACAAAAACGAATAGCCCGCGTTTCTCAGCAGCACTTAAAACTTATTTCTGTCGATGAAATTTTGTGTAAAGCTGAGTCGTAAATTGCTTATTTCTCGCGAGAAATCTGCAGTAGACTTACTTATTTTTGAGAAACTTTGTTTAACATTTCGAACGGGAAAATTTGAAAAGTAAATCGGCGGTACAGTATAAAACTGTAGTCAAAACGATTATTTCTGTGCCTTATATTATTAAAAGAGCATAATCCCTACTCCATCCCTTAACCCTTCAACTATTCCTTGAACGTAGATATTGTTAATATGCTGTGTGGTTTTTCGTGATCGTAGTTTGTCTGTTCGTGAACTGTGCCGTTAAAGAAACTCAAACCCCAAGAAAGATATTGCGGTTGAAACAATATAAAAACTTTCGGGAAGTCGTGGACAAACTTTGACGTAAACTATAAAGCCAATCGAAAACGAAATCCGAAATAAAATTTTGGTTTGACCCACCGTTCCCCCCAAACCGTATATTGTGCGCTGTAGCCGATATACCTGTATACACACACTGAATATCTGCCTGCCTGTAGTGGTGGGACCATAGGCGTACGGTACGACATACACACATCCCACAAAAACACTATAGTCGACTCTATGGACCGAAATACAGCGAGCACAAAAGTTGTGTCCGCCTAGGCTATAAACGAAAATGGTGTACGTGTCTGACTTACCCCTGGATAACGGGCAAGTATTCGAATACTATTATTAATGCATGCAGCGCACAAGAATGATTGCCGTGACGTTTTTGGGGCCACACCATTACCCGCTTAAAGGTCCGATTGGCACTGTTCTCAACCACTGCAACTACCACATCCACATCACAAACATAATATATTTCCGGCTAAATTACACGTTCACGACATGAGCAACCAGAAAATACGGTATCGAGTGGGGTGCGTAGCGAAACTGACTTGCCTAACCAAAAACATAACATGAAGTGACTAA